>CM029128.1:22327280-22424780 GCA_016859345.1 Istiophorus platypterus | reverse complement strand
GAACTCATTCAAACTGCTGAATGTGAGCTTTTATAGCCCGGAACTGTGCTTAACAGACCTTTTAATAATAAAAAAAAATATATATCGCTGAGCCTAAAGGCCTCAAATGGCATGTCTTGGCAAAAGCAGTCATAAAATGTTTAGAAGGAAGACGTCCTTTTAGTCACATGCAGGTTTGCTGACAGGAAAACACCAGCACTAAACCTACATGATGCTCCCGTGATGAAGATGCTAACCTGCTTCACTCAGCTTCAGCTTAACTTTAGAATTCGATTTTGCTTTTATTTTCAGAGGCCTGCAGCAACTGAAATAACTTCTCCTACTTCATGACTCTGAACAAAATAAACAACAAATATATTCACAAATCAGACACTGTTGACTTGCACTACAGGGCTACTATAGATTATGCACTATTATAAATAACAGTGTAACACTTAGATTCCACGGACCTGGTACAGTGACTCCATAGACATTCGCCTCCTTGATAAAATCAAGAAGACCTAAAACCTCTGACACCTCTGTAGTGGATACATTCTCTCCTTTCCACCTGTAGGACACAAGGGTACATGCATTTAAACCTGCAGTTAGTACAGAAAAAAGTAGTGAAGACACTGATATATCATCATCGTTTCATTTGATATGGTGAACGTGTTAGCAAACAACTTCTCATATAACATTTAGCAGACATAGAACTACATTATCATTCATTTGAAGTGGTGTTTGTTTCCATCTCAGAAATAAGATAAGTGGCCCTAATGTTAATATCTAATCAGTATCTGGATATCTTATCATGATTAGAAAGAAATTATAAAAATGAATGAAGGTGTAAATGCCACAGACAGCTGTGCTGACTAAAAATTAAGCGTATCTGTCCTGTTAAGCATGCATGAGACTAATGACAACTGAAACAGTTTCAGGTGTTAAGTGTGTTAAGTGCTGACTGACCTCAGTTAAATAAAACTGGTAAAGGGTTTGTATTCAATATGACACCAGCAAAAAATTTCATTTGTGTCTCCTCATTTGCAACAAACTTGCCAACTGAAATACAAATACCTTGTAAGGTTGCATTGGCAAAGCTTTAGTAATACAGACAGTGACGGTACCTGAAGGTGTCTCCGATGCGGTCATGGAAATATAGAAAGTCCCTGTGATCGTGGAGTAGCAGGTCTCCAGTGTTGAAATAGACATCCCCAGTTTTAAACACATCCCTGAGCAGCTTCTTTTCAGACTGTACCTTATTCCCAGCATAGCCCAGAAACTGGTTCATAGCTGTCAGAGGAGCCACCAGGATCCCTGCCTCTCCTATGCACAGAAAAAGGATATACATTTAGAGGACACATCAGCTCTTCCTCTGTACATATAGCTATGTACTACAGACTGAATGACTCACCATGTGATTCATTTACCTGTTTGTGCTCGTATACATCTTCCAGAGTCTGCTCTGACTGGCTTGTATGTTTGTGGATCATATCTAAGGAGCTCAAATGGTATCGAAAGCTGACAAAGAAAAAGAAAATACTTGGTTACTTGATGAAACACTGCTTTAGCAATACATTATAGATATATATTATATATATACACATTATATTATATCAATCAATATATTTATACTCCAAAACAAAATGCAGAGTGTGGGAAGGTCTAGGAGGAAACACAATTAATTGTTTTAATCCTGACCTTGTTGAAATAACTGGCTCTCCCAATTGGTCCGACCTCATCAGTGTAATTGAGAAAGCCGATGCTGGCCTCAGTCAAACCATAACCCTCTCTGATCTTGATCCTACCAAAGCGTTTGACAAACTCCCTCCAAACATCTGATCTGAGACCACTTCCCGCTGCCAGCCGAACACTGTGAGCTCTCTCCTCTGGAACCTGGAGGCACGAAAGGACTTGGATGAAAAAGCAGCCTTTAACTGTGTAAAGTGCCACCCTACATTTTTGGAAAGATGATCATGTATTGGTCAGTGCTCATGTCAAAAAATATGTCCGAATAAAAATAAAGTCTTGGGGCAATGAACATTTTTTAGTAGAGCTTGGAAGAAAGCACCAAAGTTTCATAAGGCTAAATCCATTCATCATAAACATTCATGGATGTCTGAAGAAGGTTTTTTTCAATGACTTCTAGAACTTACCTCTAGTCGCTACCATCAGGACAGAATTTCCAGTTGTACATAAGATATATGACTGAGTTTTGCTCAAATATGTGCAATGTTATAATACTGGATGAGGAAAATGATTATGGTTTAACATCTGTCTTACCACAGGTTGGTTGACCAGGTATCGACAGAGTTCTCCAATGTACTGCACCACAGTCACATTGTGTTTCACACAATCCTTCCAAAACTGACTGGCAGAAAACTTCTTTTTCAACACACAAGTTGCACCTGCGATGCAAAGAAGAGAGAATGAAGATAGGAAGGTAAACAGTAAGCAGTGTAAAACAATAAACTTCTAAAAACTGAGATTTTATACACACTACATGTCTTTAAATGTCTATACAAAGTATTTACAGTTGGAACTGTAACAGGAAATTTCCTCTGCTTTGTTTCAGCCTTTTCTACTGGTAGGGGAGAATTCCTTATAGACCTACAAAGAGGAAATCCTCCATCATGCTGGATTCCTCCTCCTAATCCTGATTACATACTGAATATAAATGGAAAACTTCCAGTAATTCTGTATGTTTGTAACAATCAGATACTGCCAGTCTCAAATAACTTTGTTTTCACAAAGTTCTTGTCTCACAGTTTGGGCATGATACTACAAATGGCACATTGGCCATAAATAATCCCTTTTGAAGGGATAGGGTATGATTTCCAACTTACCTATTAACAGTTCTGAGCAACTAATGACACTTTGAAGTTACAGTATAGCCCATAAAGGTACTGTATATTTCAGTATCACTGTATGTATATTTAATTTCCTTTCTTTCTAAGAGTGAGATAGTAATACTGATACCACTCTCATGTCTGTGTGTTGAGTACAATGCTGAAGTCAGGATGCGGTTAGCCTGGCCTAGGATAAACTCTGAAGAAGTGACTTGAAAAAACAAGAAAAACTTGCTATACTGTACGTAAAGGATTAAATGCATAAATATTAAAATATTAAACAGTTTGATGGTCCCTCTCTATTGCTTGCCCCACTTGCTGTGGTGTGTTTGCCAAAGCAGGATGCAACACGATACACCTGGTAGACACTGGGAAAGAAGTCAGTGCCCTTGAGAAATGCCCTTCTAAGACTGTGTTTAAATTTTAAAATCAACTGAAGTACTGCTGTGCCTACCCAGGTGTATGCATCCTCCGATTCCCAACAGGGAAGCAGACATGTGGTAAAGAGGAAGGGTGATGTAGATGACGTCATCAGATGTAGCTCCACACATTGGAAAGAAGGCCATACTCATAATGGCTTTCAGATGACCAACACAGGCTGCCTTGGAGAGACCTGGAAGATAAGGATATACGTTACTGGAGAAATGGTCCAAATGCTGTACAATTCCAAGAGTAGTTGAGGTTACATTTTGTGGGTGTGTCTATGACATTTTAACCATGAAATTGCAAAATTTAATTTTTTCATACCAGTTTTTTTTAATAATTTTATGGCCAGATAGCAATACACGTTTAACCAATTCAACAGACATGGCTTGTTACATCTATTTTGAAAGTTGCTTTGCTTTGAAGACACTGACTGTTAGATGGCTTGTCCATTTCTTCTGCTTACTGAGGAGCATGAATGTCTGTACAAAATTTCTTGACCTACATATTGTTCAGGAGGAATATTGGACCAGTCTTCCTACAGAGCTGCTTCAGATCAGCTATATTCTCAGGATGTCTAGTGTGAACTGCTCTCTGAGCTCATTCCACAGTCTCTCTGTTGGGTTTGGGGCTGGACTCTGACTGGATAACTCCACACGGTGGATTTTCTATGTCTGAAGTAGATTTACTTCCATATGTAGGGTCACTGTCTTGCTGCACCACCCAACTTTTGAGCTTCAACTGGTAAAAGCCACCAAAACATCATCCTGTAAGATACCCTAATAAAAATGTGAACTCATTTTAGCCTCCACGAAACATAGCCGCAAGGGGACACAAGCCAGTGTCTTATCGTGCCGGTCCCAAGCCCGGATAAATACAGAGGGTTGTGTCAGGAAGGGCATCCGACGTAAGACTTTTGCCAAATCAAACGTGCGAATCAAATCTATGAATCCCATACCGGATCGGTCGAGGCCCGGGTTAACAACGACCGCCATCAGTGCTGTTCACATACAGGGTGCCGGTGGAAATTGGACTACTGTTGGTAGAAGAAGGAGAGGAGAAAGGTGTGTTCGTAGGAAGAGAGAGAAGAGGAATGCCAAGAGGCTAGGACTGAGAGTAGGGACTTTGAATGTTGGAACCATGACAGGAAAGGGTAGAGAGTTAGTTGACATGATGCAGAGGAGGAAGGTAGACATACTGTGTGTCCAGGAGACCAGGTGGAAAGGTAGCAAGGCTAGAAATTTGGGAGCAGGGTTCAAGTTGTACCATGGTGTAGATAGGAAGAGAAACGGAGTAGGAGTTATCTTGAAGGAGGAGCTTGTTAGGAATGTCCTGGAGGTAAAAAGAGTGTTGGATAGAGTGATGAGTCTGAAGCTAGAAATCGAAGGTGTAATGTTCAATGTGGTTAGTGGGTATGCTCCACAGGTAGGCTGTGAGCTGGAGGAGAAGGAGAAATTCTGGTCGGACCTTGAAGAAGCCATACAGAGCATCCCTAGAGATGAGAGAGTTGTCATTGGTGCAGACTTCAATGGACATGTTGGTGCAGGAAACAGAGGCGATGAGGAAGCGATGGGCAGATTCGGTATCCAGGAGAGGAACGCAGAAGGACAGATGGTGGTTGATTTTGCAAAAAGGATGGAAATGGCTGTAGTGAATACTTTCTTCCAGAAGAGGCAGGAGCACAGGGTGACGTATAAGAGTGGAGGTAGGAGCACACAGATAGACAACATCTTGTGTAGACGGTGCAATCTGAAGGAGATCAGTGACTGCAAAGTAGTGGTTGGTGAGAGTGTAGCCAGACAGCATAGAATGCTGGTGAGTAGGATGACCTTGGTGGTGAGGAAGACGAAGAGGACAAAGGCAGAGCAGAGGACGAAATGGTGGAAGCTAAAAAAGGAAGAGTGTTGCATGACTTTTAGGAAGGAGTTGAGGCAGGCTCTGGGAGGTCAGGAGGTGCTTCCAGATGACTGGAGAACTACAGCTAATGTGATCAGGTAGACAGGGAGGAGAGTACTTGGTGTGTCATCTGGAAGGAAAGTAGATAAAGAGACTTGGTGGTGGAATGAGGAGGTGCAGGAGTGTATACAGAAAAAGAGATTAACTAAGAAGAAGTGGGACACTGAGAGGACTGAAGAGAGTAGACAGGAGTACAGGGAGATGCAGCGTAAGGTGAAAGTAGAGGTGGCAAAGGCCAAACAAGGGGCTTATGATGACTTGTATGTTAGGTTGGACAGTAAGGAGGGAGAGACTGATCTATACAGATTGGCAAGGCAGAGAGACAGAGATGGGAAGGACGTGCAGCAGGTTAGGGTGATTAAGGATAGAGATGGAAATGTATTGACAGGTGCCAGCAGTGTGATGGGAAGATGGAAAGAGTACTTTGAAGAGTTGATGAATGAGGAAAATGAGAGAGAACAGAGAGTAGAAGATGTGGCTGTTGTGGATCAGGAAATAGAAAAGATTAGTAAAGATGAAGTGAGGAAGGCACTGAAGAGGATGAAGAGTGGAAAGGCACTTGGTCCTGATGATATACCTGTGGAGGTATGGAAGTGTCTAGGAGAGGCAGCAGTAGAGTTTCTGACTGGGTTGTTTAACAGGATCTTAGATAGTGAGAAGATGCCTGAGGAATGGAGAAGTGTGCTGGTGCCCATTTTTTAAGAACAAGGGAGATGTGCAGAACTGTGGCAACTACAGAGGTATAAAGCTGATGAGCCATACAATGAAACTATGGGAAAGAGTAGTTGAAGCTAGACTAAGGGAAAAAGTGAGCATTTGTGAGCAGCAGTATGGTTTCATGCCAAAAAAGAGTACCACAGATGCAGTATTTGCTTTGAGGATGTTGATAGAGAAGTACAGGGAAGGTCAGAGGGAGCTGCATTGTGTCTTTGTAGATCTGGAGAAAGCGTATGACAGGGTGCCCAGAGAGGAACTGTGGTACTGTATGAGGAAGTCTGGAGTGACAGAGAAGTATGTTAGAGTGGTGCAGGACATGTATGTGGACTGTAAGACAGTGGTTAGGTGTGCTGTAGGTGTGACAGAGGAGTTCAAGGTGGAGGTGGGACTGCATCAGGGATCAGCTCTAAGCCTCTTCTTGTTTGCTATGGTGATGGACAGACTGTCAGACCAGGTTAGACAGGAATCTCCATGGACTATGATGTTTGCAGATGACATTGTGATATGTAGTGAGAGCAGGGAACAGGTGGAGGAGAAGCTTGAGAGGTGGAGATTTGCCCTGGAAAGGAGAGGAATGAAGATTAGCCGCAGCAAGACAGAGTACATGTGTGTGAATGAGAGGGACCCAAGTGGAAGAGTGAGGTTACAGGGAGAAGAGATAAAGAAGGTGGAGGATTTTAAGTACTTAGGGTCAACAGTCCAGGGCAATGGAGAGTGTGGAAAAGAGGTGGAGAAGCGTGTGCAGGCAGGCTGGAACGGGTGGAGAAAAGTCACAGGTTTGATGTGTGATAGAAGAGTTTCAGCTAAAATGAAAGAAAAGGTGTACAAAACTGTGGTGAGACCAGCGATGCTGTTTGGTCTAGAGACAGTGCCACCGAGGAAAAGACAGGAGGCAGAGCTGGAGGTAGCAGAGATGAAGATGTTGAGGTTCTCTCTGGGAGTGACCAGGATGGATAGGATCAGGAATGAGTACATCAGAGGGACAGCACATGTTAGAGGTTTTGGAGATAAAGTCAGAGAGGCCAGACTGAGATGGTTTGGACATGTCCTGAGAAGAGATAGTGAATATATTGGTAGAAGGATACTGAGTTTTGAACTGCCAGGCAGGAGGCCTAGAGGAAGACCAAAGAGGAGGTTTATGGATGTAGTGAAAGAGGACATGAAGGTAGTTGGTGTGAGAGAAGAGGATGCAGAAGACAGGGTTAGATGGAGGACACTGATTCGCTGTGGCGACCCCTAAAGGGAAAAGCCGAAAGAAAAAGAAGAAGATTTTAGCCTCCACGAGGGCAGGATGTAAAGGCCCAGAGGCAGCAAAGACCCAAATCCTGACGTTCCCTCCATCGTACCTCACCACTGGGATAATGTTTTAATGTTGGTATACAGTGCTGTTTATACACCAAATGTTCCTCCTAAACAATTCGGTCATAGTTTCATCAGTCCACAAAACATTTTCCAGGTAGTGTTGTCAAGTGTCAAGGTGCTGTTTGGAAAAATTCAAATGCACTACATGTTTTTTTGTTTGTTTGTTTGTTTTTTGGAGAGCTAGAGCTTCCTTTTCCTGTCTTGCCATGGACTTCATGCTCTATGCAATCATGTGCAATGATTCATGGTTGGTAGACTCCTGAACAGAGATGTAAACCTGAACCAGAGCTTGAGGTGGACCAACCGGCTGACAGACCAACATTTCCATTGCTAGAGCCATGCGAGTAGCATGGCTTAAAATATACTTGCATTGAGACCAATAACTTAAGAACTCCATCTGCTGAGAAAGATCATGTGATGTTATAAAAGCTACAGAGCAGCTATTAAATCATCCTTGCACCAAGACTGGTCAATTAAACTAGCATAGATAAAAAAAGTAGAGATTTAATAAGATAAATCAAAAGATAAGAGTAGTGAAAACATGCATAAACAAGGATTTCTTTAGACATTATATATATATATATATATATATATATATATATATATATATATATGAGTCCTTTTTACTTAATTTTTTTACTTTAAAGATTTTTATTTAATTTTCAGTTCATTATTATTATTATTATCATCATTATTATTATAATGACACAGTGTTCATTCATTGTGTGATTACAGGTGTAATGAGATAGCTGGATGTTGCTGAAAAAATTCTAAACTAAGGTTGAAGCCTTTACATAAATTAAAAAATAAAAAAATAAATAACAAGTACTATAATATGTCTAAGGAGTCACACGTCATCACGACTGATGATATGGGAGTACCATGCCGCGTGTACGGTTTGTGTGTGTCTGTTTGTAGGTATGTATGTGTACATGTGTGTATGTCAAAACATCATTTTATTTTTATTTTTTGGCTAGACCCTAACAGTGGCCCGTATGAATGCTAATGTCTGAGTGAGTCAGTGAGTCAGTGGGTGACTAAGTGATAAAGTTACCCCATTGTTCAGCAAGCCGAGTGTCAGTTTCCCTATTGGTCATTGCTCTTTCAAAATAAATCGGTGCAAACAGTTTCTATTTCCTAATCAGGTGGTGTTTATATGCAGAGTCGTCTACTTAGCACCTCTGTTGCTAGATTACCTGACTTCTCACGCTGCTTCAGTGAATTTTCATCACAGAGGTACTTAATGAAAAATCTAGCGGCTTCTTGGACAAACCTTCATTACTTGGTCCAGCCATATACTGGGTTTTGACTAAGTTTTGTTATTTTAATACAGCATTATGCCTGGATTTAGTTAGGGATTGTTTGCCTCATTTGTGCACATTATTATTACTTTTGGTGCATCAGTTTGGGCATCAGTGTGTACTGTTTTGTGCTTCACTATTGTAAGATCCCCGTAGCACTTTCTCCACTGATTATATAATTACAATCATTTCTCTACAAGAGTTGTTTAGATGTGTTTTTTGTGAAGTGTAAGGTGGCTTTCCACTTGTGGGGTATGTAATAGTACAATACCTGTAGTGCCTGATGTAAAAATGAAGAGGAAGTTTGACATGATGTCAACCTTAGGAAGTTCATTTAAGGTTTCTCCAGACATGTGTTCCACCTTATCTAATAAACTGTTGAAATCCTTAGAGGGTGATGTGTGATCTACCACCCACACAGCAATGCCGTCCTTCTTCATATCAGGCAGCACCTCCTCCACCAAATGCACCAAATCTGTATAAACAGACAAAATGTGTTACTTCTCTGTTGCTTCATCAGACAGACAAACCAAAAGGTAAAATTTCATTATAATCATGTCCTTCTAATTCAGGGACATCCCACCATTCACATACATAGGTGTGCTTACTGATGGGAGAAGTCATGGCATAGCACCACTACATTTATACTATCTCGCACCTATAATTACTAATGAATTTAAAAGTAAAGATTTTATACTAAAAATAACCCCTTGATCTTAAGCTTAAACAATATTATGATTATTAAAGACTAAACTTGTCAAAAGTATATAAAATGATTACCTAGTAATATAATATATCCGGTCTCAAAGGAGGCATTCTGCAAAAAAGTGATTTTACTTCTGATGCCTGAAGCACATTTTTATTTCTATTAATAATTATGCGCTTTTACTCAAGTCAATTATAAAAGTTGGGCTTTTTACAGTGTAATTTTTGTTTTACATCTAAGTGCTTTTTCGCCCTCTGTCATATTCACATTTTATTCCACAGGATTAGAGATGAGTCACAAATTAAAGGAAATACTTGAAAAAGGAGAAGAGAACCAGAATGACAGTTCCCTCATCAATAGGACGGGAGTTGTCCCAGAAGGGGTTGATAAGTATGAAAATGATGTGAATCATATGTTTTGGCCCTGACAGTCACCAGTTTGCAACCCAAATGAACATATACAGGAGATTATGGACTGACATGTTAGACAGAGCTCTCCACCATCATTTGGAATAATGGTGCTCATCCCTCCAGTAGAGTTCAGAGACTTGGAGAATCAATGCCAAGGAGCACTGAAGCTCCTCTAGAGGCTCTTGGTAGCCCAACACCTTACTGAGACACTTTATGGTGGTTCTTCCTTTAATGTATGTATATTCTATCCATATTCCCTATTCCATATCACATGTTCCACATTAATACATTTTTTTTTTAATTTTGATGGAAAGTGAAATAACTTATACTTAACTTTGATTGATGTGACTGCATGAATGCTACAGCAGGGCTAACTGCCTAGGAATTAGTCAGAATCATGTTAAGTTTCTCCTCCTGTTCCTCTGACATGTTGTGAATCCAACAAAGTGGCCAATTGGACAAAAGTAAGGAAAAAGCTGTATTTGATAAAAGGTTTTTTTATAAACATAACTTAAAATTGATGATAACTTTTAAAGATAACTTTCTGGTTGAAATGGGCCCCAAACAGTCTCCGTCCGGTGGGTTTGTGCTCGGGCCTGTGTGTGTTTTATTACTAACAGACTGTCTGAAGTGTGTCTTAAAGCCCAGCCGCTCCGACCTGTGTGGAGAGAGGCTGTAAACTTTGACCAAGGCTGTAAAAACCGACGGGTCCCTGGCCTGACCCGGGCCTGACCCTGGCCTGACCCGGGCCTGGCCCGAGCCCAAGGAGTGAACGTGTACTTCAGGTAAACCTGCGTCACGAGAAAACGCGAGGAAACGTAGAATACCTGCGCCGACAACGAGCGTCTTGGCCCCGCAGCTCTGAAAGCAGTGAAGCAGAGACCTGGCCTTGATGTTGACGTTGAGAAAGGCGACCTGACAGCCCAGCTTACACAGGGCGAGCCACACACAGATGAAGTCCGGTTCGTTGCACATCAACTGAGCCACGATGTCTCCTTCCTTCAAAGAGCTCCCGGTCCTGAAGGCGTCGGCGAACCGGTTACTCCTGCGGTCCACGTCCCGATACGTCAGAGTCTGGTCGTCGAAGATAATGAAGGGTTTGTCCGGGCTCTTCCTCGCCTGGTACAGAAAACAGTCGAGATACGTGATGATTCCTCGCTGCATTCGAGCCTGCAGCGTCTTTCTGTATCGCCGAAGTTTCAAGTAATAAATCAGATCGGGCCAGAAGAAGGGATAAGTCATTGTGTGGTAGAGAAGCAGGGCCAGCAGTCCCGCCAACAGGCTGCTGAACACCAGCGCTATCATCCTGGCTTCCTCGTCTAAAACTTTAAAAACAGGCGGAAACCTGCAGTCTGGCCGAGGACACGCTCCTCACGCTGCTTCATGGCAGCACAATGATGGCGAATGGGCTGCGAGCATACACACAAACACACCCCACCCCCAAGGTCCAAGAAGTAGTGTAAATGTCCAACGTCCAGCCCGGAGCGTCTGTCCTGAGCTGGACAGGAAACGTGCTTTCATCCATCCACAGACTACTAGTGACACACCTTTCATTAGTGTGTGTGTGGAGGGGGGGGCACCCAAAGACTCTGAAAATATACGTAGATTTTGGGTCTGAAAAGTGCCTTAAAGTGCAAAATCCCGGAGAGCCGCCAGGGGCTCACTCCAATAGAAATAATAAATCAATATTTTTTTTCCAAAAGTCATCGTGGTGTCATCAGCTAACATAACTCCTTCTTATCAGTGTGGTGGCGGTTCCCTCTGAAAATAATGTAAAGTCCACACGCTGTAAGCCTTGAAGTTGTTTCTACTTAGTCAATTGATGTAAATATTACTTCAAAATATTGAATTTAACTGCTTAACTTAACAACTATATTATATATTGAAGGGCTTTTCTTTTCAGCTGTAGAACAGACTTAAATATATATTTTTAGCTTGGACCGCACCTCATCCTCAGCACTGCAGTACTCTGCCACCTTCTCATTCCCTCAACTTGTCTGGGATGATCAGGGCTTGTTTCATGATAAAGAAAGCAACTACCATGTTGTCTTCACATTGTGTTTCACTAATGGTGCCTTTCCCTAAGTTGTCTTGACTTAATCTACAATTGAGAACACTGCCATTTCTTTTGGGCTATTTAAACCCCCACCCTCACCCCACCCTCTTGGCAAATCTAGACCAATCTGACAACAGATTGCAGGGAAGTTTAGGATGCCATTTTCTCCCTTTATCTCTTTTTCTTATCATGAAATTTAGGTTCAAGCTTAATTGATTAATGGTTTTGAAATTACTTATGATTAAGTTTGAAAGTTGATTTGACTAATTGAAATTCCAGAATTAATATCAACATATTTAAGTGCTTCATAAAACCTGGCTTATTTTAAACTTTTAATACAGTAAGATTGTTTTTATTTGCAAAAGCAAGGTTGCAGCGGTCAAGCCAGCTAAAGTGACATTCGTCATGTTGTTGTTAGGGAGACTGAAATTGTGATAAGTTAATGTGGACCAGTTTTTCCTTAGGGTGTGGTGTATTCTTTATTCATTGGGGCCCCCTGTCCTTTTTTGGAAAAGGTGTTTCCAACTTCTTCCAACATAATTTCAAATATAAGGATTATTTTTAATACTTGGATGTAAATCCTTTGCTGTCAATTACTGCCTGAAGTCTGGAGCCCAATTACATCACCAAATCACCAGATCTTCCAGGCCTTTCGGTGTTTCATAGCTCATCAGTTCATTCCTTCTTTTTAAGAATGAACTAAATTGTTGATTTAGCCAATCCTAAAGTTTCTGTCTTATAGGTTTGTTTTTTTTCAGTCTAATGATGCCTCCATCATTTGCATTGACACCTCAGCTTCATTTGTCATGAAACAACAAGTGAAAAGGCCACATCTGGCCATGAAACAGACTTTCAGTCAACTATCCAATTATTTTTGAACCTCTGAAAATGAGGGCTGTATTCCTAAAGGGTTAATGTTAAAATTTTTTGAAACCACTTAAAGCTGAAGGTCTACACTTCAATCACATCTTGATTTGTTAATTTTATAGTTCATTGTGGTGGTGTACAGAGGGAAGTTGTATCACTGACCAAATATTTTTTATATATATATATATATATATATATATATATATATATATATATATATATATATATATATATATATATATATATACATATATAGGTAGAACATCAACCCAAGTTAACTATTATTAACTATTATTAATGATTAATAAAGAGTCAATGTCAACCTGTTCTTTATGAAAAGTGCCCTGAGATAACCTGTTATGATTTGGCCCTAAAACTGAATTGAAATTAAATTTAACTGAATGTACACTTCCCTGTGGAAGTTGTTTCCAAATCAATATTTAGTGCTAAACCAAGAAGGCATAATGCCAAGAAAAAAGTCTGCAGACTTGTTTTAAAGTATTAGGAGCTCACAAATTCCATAAGATGCCGAGCTCTTTCATCAAAATGTCATTTTATTCCAAAGCATTTACACAAACAGTTCTATAATAAAAAACAAAACCCCCAAAAGCATAACAGATAGAATCCCATGGTGTTAGTGGCTGAATCATTGTCATCTTATTGATGAGTCTGCAGTGAAAGTTTGTGTGTAATTGATCTTCCAGCTGGAGAATTAAAGTACCAATTAAGAGCAGGGAAATCGATGATGCTTGGAAAAATCTCAGTGGTCATTTAAATATACAGCATTTGGGCAGATTAGAAAGGGAAGGGCTTACAAAAAAATCCAGTATCTACAGAGGAAAAGAGTCTCAAGTCTCAAATTTTATATAATTGTTACATTATCAACCAAATGTCACATTTGTTCCTGTTTTCATTGTCAGATATAGGACACTGGGTGATATTAACATTTTTACATCAGAAATGACCAAATTATATACAGTGTTTTACAAATAAATAGGCTCGGAATATCGTAAATTGTTTGCTATTTTAGTCTATCAGAATACAGGAAAGACAAAAAGAAACACCACAATCAAACTGGAACTCAAAAGTGACATTTTTCTGAACAGTTTTCTGCAAAATACGACAATGTGTATTACTGATTAATAAAGTGGACTTTTCCTGTTACAGTTCTTCTTTCAAAAAGCAAAAGTCCAGCTTAAGCATCTATTTCATTAGATTTCATGAGCCCTTTAAATCGCACAGTAATAAAAATCAGCAACTGTGTCACTGACTCAGTTTTCACTGGGTTATTCTAGTGACATGAGGATGCATACAGAAGTGGTAATGACATGATGATGTGATCATGTTATTGTTGAATTCTTGTCACACTCAGCAAACACATTTTGTTGGGTTCTTCAACTTAATTATAGTGAATGGTGGAAACTCTCGCCACAGCAGGTTAGGAATCCTAGTTGTGGATTGAATTCCTGCTTTGGGGACAACTCCCTGGAATTAAATTTGGGTACTGCTCAGGAAGTTATATTAACTTCACATTCCAGGTACTTCCAGGGATTGTCAGCAGTGCTGTCAATTGTGATTGGTCTGGCAAGAAACATGACAATAACCGTCACGTTACCTCTGTATTTGTATGGAGAAAAAACTGTGGAAAATGCTCATTAGAGCAATACAGCAGAAACATAATATGATGTAATGTAGTTTAACATGTAGCCATTGTGACAGTCTCTGCCCCCCCCCCCAATGTTTGTAAAAAAAATTCTGGGCCCTGCTCAGACTAAATGCAAGGTTTAGACATTTTAAAGGGGCTATAGTGGTGCTGTCTTAACCATTTCACTACAGTATGGAACTGGACAACCAAAAAGAAGGAAAGTGAAACACCTGTTGGATAAACCAACATGTCCAGGCCCTCACTAGTATTTTGTGAAAGGAGGCAATTTAAAAGTAGTTGGAGTCAGCTTTTAGAAACCAGATGATGAACCACACACAGGCGAACAAAAAATGAGCTGGATACCATTTTGGGCCATCAAATGTCTTGTGACTGTCCTGCAGTTCCATGGATTCTTTATCAGCAATAAACATCTTCACATAAATAAGAAAGAAAATCAGTAACAATATTAGTACCACCTCTTCTATTGTTGTCTAGCCCACAACCACTTACTTCCTCTACTTTTGCCATATAAAAGCACCCTTGTTTGTTAAACACAGTGGATATACAGTGGGGTCTGAAAGTCTGAGACCATTTTCCCATCGAGAGTGGTCACAGACTTTTCGACCCCATTGTATAAGGAAGAGCCTAGATCCAAAGCTACACAAGGCACTTAAAAGTTTAAATCATGCAACCCCCAGGTTAAGGGTTTTTAATTTCCTTGCAGAAAATATAAAGCGGGTCTCACTTTGGCCTTCTGGTGGTATATATCTGAATCATCCCAGTTTGTCAGTTGTCATGGAAATAAGAGGAATTGTACAAGGTAAAAGTTCAGGTTTTATGGAGCCCCAGGTTATTGTTCCTGCAATAGAAAGAGCTACAGGTGCCTTCTAAATAACAATTGGCTTGAGCACATTGGTTGGAATTGCTAAAATGGTTTGCTACCATTTAGTGGTAATGTTCACCATGATGCATGCTCTGTCTACTTTCACACAGAATTTAAAAAAATGTATTAAATAACACTCCATTCATGCATAACAAAAGGTTTTTCAGTACATCAACACAATGAGCAAACAATCAAACAAAAAATGAATTTAACTTATTTCCAGTATGATGTCATTAGTAAAATATCAGTATAGGCGAATAGAGAAATGTTTTGTTTTTTTTGTTTTTTTTTACAAATTCCTAACATTTTATACATGAAACAACCAGATTGAGTGTTTCGCGTCAGTGTCTGTAACCTAAATTCTGTCATGACAACATTCTACAAATATCATTTTGAATATTTTATTTTCAGAAAATCAAAAACTACATTCATAATTAATGAGTTTCTCGATAGCCGCCTGTTTTGTATCTTGGCTAGTGACTGTACTACAAGAGACTCTTCAGTTTGTCTGTAGGCGAATGCCAGTACATAGAAGTAACCCTGCTGTTTGTTGTGGTTAACAATAATGTTCATCAGTCCTGAATGTCTTCATACACTCTAAATGTAACACAGTTATTGCAGTCTCATGTTTTGTGTTTTCTGCCACTGCAAAGGAATTATCTTGTTCATGTATAACATCTTTTTTCCACCGCTTATGGTTTCACTTACAATAACATGTTTTACCAGATCTGGATAAGATATTCAACTACAAAACAAATGCTAATACAAGGTCAAAAAAGGTCAACGTGGAGCTGCATGGCAGGAGCTTGGTTTTAAAACCAGTCTTGGTTCCACTGTTCTGAACTTCCTTTGATGATAATATAAAATGGCTTTGCAAGACAGGTCATAGTGACATACAAAATACAGTGTGTGCAGCACACTGAAAACAAGTTTCTTCTGCAAAGTAATATTTTACGGAAGAACATCCAGGTCATAAGAGCTATTCTGAAACAGGTTTCACAGAATGCCGATAAACACAACTGAGCAGTAAAGATGGCTAATATGATATTTATGAATTATGGTTATAGTTGTTGAAGTTAAAATCAAAGTACTGTCTTCTACACATTATTCTATATATAGTACATAGATTAACTGAACAGGAAGTTATCTGAAATGTGCTACAATCAAAAAAGGAATATTGCTAGAATGAGAGGGGCTCCAGCTTGGTACCGCTTATTTAAAACTATTTGCAAAGCTTAAAAATACACTGGAAAAAATAGTTACATGGCACTTTTACCTTTGGTTAACTTAAATACTAAATCAACACAGACTGACTACATCCAAGGGTTAAAGTGGGCCAAAACAATCCAAAGCGGTGAACCAGCACCTTCGATTAATAAGTAAATAAATTTGAGTGTCCAAACAGAGCAAGAGAGATGACCAGACACACACATAAAGAGGCGGAAGAGAAGCTGCTCCCTGCAGATATTCACAAAGAGCAATGGTCCTTTTTTCAGCATTGCAGAAGAAGCGATGCACCGCTTATCCAGAAACCCATAAAAAGCTTTACGTTGTAAATTCATGGGGTTATTATAAAGATCCAATCTTCCTGTAATTAGAAAACAGCAGAAGAGTTTGTGAAAAGCACGGGGAAAAGTGGATGCCTGCACTTGCCATGCCACTGCTCAGGCAAGACAGAGTTGGACTGGCTGTTGGGCAGACTGGGACAAATTTCAAAGGACCGCCTCATCGGTTGGCCGATGGACCGTCAAAAAATTCATAAATTCCCTGCCAGTCTCTTTGGGAGCCCTCTCTATGCTGTGTATCTGTCATTTAGGGTATGAATGAGAGCATGCTCTGTGCGTACAAGTTTCTAACCTCACTGACCCGACCAGAGCAGCCCCCCCCCCCATTTTTGGGTTCCCTTGCCTGCCAAATCCCACTTTAACCCCAGACTACATCTACATCCAGACTAAATTACTATGTGCAAACATCAACAGTCAGCCGCTTGACCCTGATACTCTTCCTCACAAAACAAAACTTTAACAAACAACTAATCCTTTATACAACTGCTAATATTCAGTAAAATTAGCCATTATCTAATATGGTCGTTACAAAAATAGAGATTGGATTGGTATTGAATGTTACACACAAACATCATATAGGCGTCAGTATACTTGAAACAAGTGCCATGATCATTTAACAGCATCTCAAACCACTTTTCTGACATTGGAATTGGGTGGGGATGCCTCTGAAAGATTTTGTAACTTTCTGAATCACACAATCCAACAATTCAAAGACAAATGCTCTGCCACTATCTGATTGTGTGTGCTATTGCCATTTGTTGCATTGAGACTACAAGACATGCAAAAGATGCAGAGTTCTTGGAGAGAGATTCAGGAGGCAGTCAGAGGGAGGCCATGACAGAGGGCTTTTCTGCCTGTGTGGCTATTTGGAATGGTTGAAACACTTTTTTGCTGTCGGAATAGGTCAGACAACACATCATACAAACTCTTTTGTTCAAAGCATACCTTAAACAAAGCATACCTTAAACAAAGCTTTACCTTCCAGACATATGGAATGACCTATGAAGAATTTCATGTTGTTTAAAATATGCTACAAAAATGTAACAGCTTTAGCTTCAAACTGACCTCAAAACACTTATATACCCACTTTGCTCAGAAAGAAGTCATAATACACAACTACACTGAATATGTCAAAGTATAACAACTACAAATGAGTGAAAGTATGACGTGGGTATAAAGTGTTCATATTTGTGGAACATCCAGTGCTGGAGCTGTTGGCTGGAGGTGAGACCTGTTCTCTGTACTGAGTCTCTGTACCATCATTCACTGTCCAACTCCTTGAGCTCTGACGATGGACTCTCTCTGGCTGGGAGGAGGTCGTAGTGACAGGGGATGTGGCTATTTTTTGGTAGGTCGTACAGATCCTGACCAACTTGTACGTGGCCATTGCTGTCTCCAGTGGGCAGGATGGTGGTTACAGTCGGCTCTGCAATCAAAGACAGGTGAATTAACAGTTGCAATAAGTAAAGTAAATAAAGTCTAAAGCTGTAAACTTAAAGGTACTGTCTAATAGTTGAGAAAATTGAGAAGATCACATTTAATTTCTCTGTGCATTCAGTACAGAAACAGGACCAGGACATGTTTAGTGTAGCTCAGCACAGGGACCGCAAAGCAGGGGCAAAAAGCTCTGTCACAAGTGAGGCCTCCAGAAGTTGCTTTATCAAGTAATTTTTTTACTCACTTAGGAACAGAAACAAGCTGTAATCATAACACTGAGATAACTACACTTTATAAAGTGGTAACAAGTTTGCACATTCAGCAGACACAGAGAAACTTTAGCATTCATTTAAAGTCATGTTTGTTTCCCCCTGATGGCATCTAATATTCACCCTGTATTAGCTCTTTTTTGGTCTTGGCTAACTCCTGAGAAAAAATTTTCCCTTTAGCTGCTAAATGATCCACAGCAAGTTAACTGTGTCTGTCTGCTCTTTGGTGCTGAGCAAGAAGTGGACAGTGGGCTTATTAAAAACCATCTGCCTGCTGCAGCAGGAAATCAGGTTGATGTGATCTGAATTTGTGGGGCAGAAAACCAAAACAATGAGCTATAAGAAGATAAAAAATTGAGGCAATAAAACTTAATCTTGTACTGAGTTGACCTCTTTCAAAAACATTTTAATTTGATTCAGTGTTACTAAAAATATGAATTAGTGCAAATTTGACAAACCAAAAACAAGAAATTGTGGTTTATATCGAGCAGATTATTTAAAAGTGTGATTTTGAATTTGATGGGCACAGTGGCTGCACAAAGCTGACTGTTCTCATAGAGGGATTGCCAGATTTAAGATCTGTCATATCTCTACTTGAAACATTGGTGACTGCTAAAAAGATTCAGCATGCTTTGTTGGAGAAAGTTGTTTTTTAAAAGGAGGTTTTACATTTGGAACTAGCCTGTTTCACCATTTATACAGTTAGGTCCATAAGTGTTAAAACAGTGTTACCAATTCTGGAATTTGCCTGTATACACCACCACAGTGGATTTGAAAAGAAGCCATTAAGATGTAATTGAAGTGTAGAAATTCATCTATAATTAAAGGGGTTTAACAAAAATATTGGATAACTGTTTTACGAGTTACAACGATTTTTATAAATAGTCCCTCATTTCTCAGAGGTTCAAAAGTAATTGGACCATTGTCAGTTGATCGGTTTTATGGTCAGGTGTTGCCTTTTCAGTTTTTATTTCAGTACAAATTGAATGGATAAAAGGTCTAGAGTTGATTCCAGGTGTTGAATTTGCATTTTGTAGCCGTTCATGGGAACGCATTAGTCAGTGCATTAGGCTGAAAAAAAACTTGTCAACCAAATGCAGAAACTTTAGCAGTGGTCATATCAACAATTTGGTTTGCTCTTAAAAAGAAGAATGAACTGGTGAGATCAGCAACACCAAAAAGGCCTGGAAAATCACAAAAGAAGACTAAAGTGGCTGATCACAGATTTCTTTACTCTTCGTGAATAAAACTCCTTCACAACATTTAACCACATCAAGAACACTCTCCAGGAGGAAGGTGTATCACTTTGATCAAGAGACACATTCATGAATGTAAATACAGAGGGTTTACTACAAGGTGCAAACCACTGGTAACACAATTCAATTTAATCAATTCAATTTTATTTGCATGGCGCCAAATCATAACAGAAGTTATGGGCATTTTTCTTGTATAGGTCTAGTCCAGACTCTTCATTATTACAGATACCCAACATTCCCCCATGAATAAGTGGCACAGAAAAACTCCATTTTAACAGGTAGAGACATTTAACAGAACCTGGCTTATGGTGGGGTAGCAGCCATATACCTAGACCGGCTGGGTTGAGAGAGAAAGATAGAGGGAGAGACAGACAGGGGGCACTAAAGAACACAAAGGCCATATTAGACGTTGTCTAAAGAATGAATTTGAATGATGGCAAGAGAAGACTATGGAGAAGGAAAGAAACGACTCATGATCCAAAGCCACCACATCATCTATCAACCATAAAGGAGACAGTGTTATGACATGGTCATGTATGGCTGCCTGTGGACCTGGGTCACTGGTGTTTATGGATGATGTGACTGCTGGTAGAAGCAGCAGGATGGATTCTGAAGTGTAAAGGTCTTTACTATCTGCTCAGATTCAGCCAAATGCTGCAAAACTGATAGAATGATGCTTCACAGTACGGATAATAATGACCCAAAACATACTGTGAAAGCAACACAAATGCCAAGTCATTCACCTGACCTCAACCCAACTGTGTCAAAACTGTTTTTCAACTCCTGAGGACAAAACTGAGGGCAGAAACCCACAAACAAGCAACTTGAAGGCAGCTGCAGTAAATGCCTGGCAAAGCATCTCAATGGAGAAAACTCAGCATTTGGTGATGTCCATGGGTTCCAGACTACAGGCAGTCATTGACTACAAAGTTGAAAAATATTCCTTATATGTATAATTCATTTGGCTTGTCCAATTACTTCTGAGCCTCTGAATACCAGGGACTATGTGTAAAAATGGCTGTTATTCCTAAGTGGTTGATATGATATTTTTTGTTAATCCCATTGATTTAAACTCTAAATTTCAATCACATCTCGATTCGTTTGGGTTAAATCCATTGTGGTGATGTAAAGCTAATTAAGAAAAATGTTTCACTGTGTATATATATAAATGGACCTAACTTATGTCCGTAGCAATTGAACTAGTTTCATTTTGACTAAAGGGTTGCACAATATGATGATAATATGAATTATAGAAATAGTAGAAATTTGTCAGATCACTGCTAGCAATGCAAATCAATGAGCAGGAAATAATAAATTAACAGGTTAGTGACATTAATGTGATGAGGTACACTGAGTTTTTCACTATATAGACAAGAACATAACTAATCAAAAACATATTCTAAGTTGAATATCTAAAAATGTAAAGTATATTAGTATTAATCAATACCTTGACCTGAACAAGAAATAAATAAGATTTTATCCTTATTGCCCACTCCTAACTAGTTATAGCACTGGACTACATGGTTAATGAAACCAAAATATACTTCTCTAGAAAGCACTTGCAATGACAACAAAAGATATGTAAACTAAAGTGCCTTACCAACTTCATAGACATTCCGGTTATTGTTGGGGCTGTTGTTGCTTATCTCAGCGTATGGTGAATCCCGTCTGGCTGGTGATTTCATTTCCACATAGCCACACTCTGTGTTTTTGGCTGTAAGTAGGGGAGGATCTTTTATTGTGGCATATGGGTTTTCAGAGCTGTTCAGGGAACAGGAACTGGCATGATAGGGTGTACCCTTCACCAGATCTGGATGACATGGACAGAGGAGACATTGAGAAGTGAATACCATTATTAAACTGTTACTGTTTAGCTTTTATTTATATAATTCCAGAGTTTACCTCGTAATGATTTCCCCATGTATCTCCTATCAATTCCATAGGCTCCTGGTATGAGGAAAAATGGAAATGGGGTAGGTCAGTGAATGACGGCAAAAACAATGTAAGAGACTATTATGGGCACATTATGCTGAAATTTTCTAAAAAAAAAAATGTCTTCATATCATCATAAATTAAGGACTGGGGTTACAATAAAGAAAAGACTCCCATCCAAACCAATTACATGCAAATAAACATGGAAGGTCAATGGAGAGACTAGGAAGTTTTAAACTTTTTGGACATCCTTATCATCTTTATTGTTTGTCAACCACCTCGACATGTATGCTATTACAGTGTACTGATACCTAGTACTTGGTACAGATTTCATTTAAATCTGTGCATGCGTAGCAGTCAAGGGACCTCCGTGGTGTTCACGCTGAAGCTGGATACACACCACTTACAAACTTGAATGTGAACCATCAACACAAAAGACTGGATCTGATGGAAAAATCTGAATTGAGCCTTAAGATTTTAATGTGAAAAAGACCTAAGCTGTACATAACCTAAATTCATTAGATTTTTTTTTACTCATCTAAATACTAACAAGACAAGGATCATCAGTGATTAAATTGGTTATTTAAAATTTTATAATTTATGATGAATGCACACTTTAACTCAAAAGAATGAGGACAGCGAAGTTACTGAGGCTTTTGCTGCTATGCTTTGACAAATTATATTTGGCTGTATACTGTAACAATTTCTGTATTTTCATGTGCTTTCTGTATTGGCAGCACATTTTTTATGTCTTTTCTGTGTGTTGTTAAAGTGGTAAGATCATTTTTTTATTAGCTTGTGTTTTGTCAGGTTGTATTTGTTTTCTTAATTGTAGCTCCCTCAGCTGGTGTAGTATACAGCCATAAGAAATGAGATATAAACCTGCTAAATGGACTCCAAATAAGCTTACCAGGATTCATTAAACATGACACATTATTAAAAAGTGATCATCTATAGTGGGATAGTAGCTCACTTTCTTTGAAAGCCACCAATACACAAAGTTACCAACTTGCAACATTAAAACTGATATCTATGAATACATTAGAACATATTCTGTGACTCACCCAGTTCATTGAAGCAATCCCCTTGTTTCCAGTCCGCAGGCAGTGTGCCAGTGTGTTCAACTAGAGGAACCCCTTTCCTTTGATCTATATTCTTTAAATTCACAAACAGCTGGTTGTTCATGGTCTAAAAATACAAAATAACATAAAGTTACAGGGACAAAAAACAATTGTCAGAATATTTATTAAGACACATTCAATGTTTAATTTTCACTCTACCATCTCTTTGCCCCTCTATAGAGTCTCAAAACGTCCACGTCCTTACCTTTCCATATGGACCACTGTTTACATGTGGGGGGCTGATGCATTGGTTCAGAGTGTGGTAGCTTGGGTTTGAGAAGTAGTTACTGGGGAGGGCCTCACATATTGGTGGGTGAGCATCTGAAAGATGACAAGGTGACAAAGATTTCTTACAGGGATACACTGTGAATGACTCGGTACATCAGTACCGTCAGAGCATGAGACAAAATTAAAAGCATCTCAATCCGTGAGCGTCACAGAGATTCAAGTGTGTCATACTATAAAACTAAACTGCTATATATGTTTTTTTAGTGTTTTTTTTTACCCCCTCCCATGTAAGCAATTCAACCAACATTAAAAAGAAGAAAATCAAAAACTGAAATTTCTCATTTAAAAGGCACATTACAGCCATTTGGAGTTTGACGAACACTATTGACTCTGAGAGTATGAAAAAAAAAGATTTTCTGTCCTGCTGAGACAAAAATTATTCCACCTGGGAAGAACTCCATACACTATATCTGACGAACACCAGGCACTTGTCACTGGCTAATATCCAAACGGTGAATCGTGATGGCAGCGTCATGTTATGGGGGGACTTCACAGTGGAAGGGGAAGGGAGACTGGTCAGAACTGAAGGAAGGATGAATCCAGCCAAATCAGAGAGGTTTGTGGAGAAAACCTGCTCCAGAGTGTTTTTACTTTCTAATTTTGTGTTACTGAGTGTAGGGTGGTGTGCAAAAAAGGAAATGTATCTATTCAAAATTAAATGCACAAGACAGTAAAGTGCAAAAGTTGAGAGATCAGAATAATCTGTGAAGCAACAGTAAAAAACAAAGTAGAATTATTATGGATTCCATTCAGGAGGAAAAATAAGTCTTAAAACATGAGACTTAAAAATAAGTCAGTCACATGAGGAAAGACCTGCCTAACATTTCAGGGACAGTTGTGGTGGTTTCTGTTTAAAGCAGGTGAACCTGTAATGTACCTGTGATGGTATAATCAGCAGTGACCCTCATAGCAGGATTGTAGGTTACAGCTGGCATGGTTTGCTCTTTGCCCTTCTGCTTCTTCCTGTAGATGATGAAGAGGAGAAGAAGGAAGAGCAACAGCAGTACCAGGACAATGATTCCAGCTATGGCTCCAATCTGGTAGGTGTCCACCTGCATGGCTGCACTGGTCAAACTGTTGAGGCTGCCCACCACCACACCAGCTACAGACACAAGGAGGAAGAAATGTAGAACTGAATAAAATAAAAACATGACAAAGTAGTTCTTTCAAAAGGAGATGAATGCAAATGATTTGTCAATCTGATTACAGTAACCATTCTCATAAACAGATCAGATACTGGCCATTTTCTTTATTAACATCAACTCATTCCATTTGTATTCAAGTAAGTCTCTACCTTGGTCACAGCGAGCTCCCTTCCAGCCTGGGTTGCAGTAACATGTACCAGTCATGTGATCACAGGTGGAGTTATTTAGACAGTCACAGACCTGACGACAGCCGTAACCATATGAACCAGGAGGACACTCTAGAAATAGATAATATACAATAGGTAATGAAAAAACAGTGATATCCTCTGTGACAAGCAGACAGGATATAAGACAGTGTAACATACTTTGTTCACAGTGACGTCCCATGAAGCCAGTGCGACAGGTGCACTGTCCCGAGATGTGGTCACAATCAGCACCATTCCTGCACTGGCAGTTCTGAGAACAATCCTTCCCATAGAAGCCTAAAGGACAACCTGGAAGGAAGTCATCATACTTCATGATATAATTTCAAAATAATCTATTTCTGAAATAAACTACAATTGATGGTTTTTATCATATGCAGCTATAAACATATAGACAATTGGATGCAAAAGTTTGGAGAATATGACATACAGTATTTTGTTGATTTATTTTGTTGTGAAAAGAGGTAACTACAACTCTTCCAGCAAACAGACTTACTAAGTTGGTACATGTGTTTATTTGTAACTTACGTTGTGTGCAGTATAGGCCAGTCCATCCTGGGGTACACTTGCATTCACCATCATAAGCACTGCAGTAGGCTCCATTGTGACAGTTACATGTGTGGATGCAGTTAGGTCCCCACTGACCAGGTGGACACGCTACAACACATTGACAACAAATTTTTAGTGCTTGTGATCTCTAGTCATATCAGTTTATAGCAAAATATCCTTCCTTCACAATACAACATATCATAAAGTATATTATAGGACAGTGGCATTATAAAACAAGTCAGGACCACCATGTATATAACTTATATTCTTATTGAGTGAACGCACGCTGGGAGCAGTCGCTGCCGATCCATCCCGGGTAACACTGACAGGAGCCGTCTATTGGGTTACAGGTGCCATTGTTGGTACAGCTGCAGCTCCAGACACAGTTCTTCCCAAACCGACCACTGGGACACACTTTAAACAAGATGTGTTTGTTAATCATTTATGTTCCTCAACCACATTTGAGCTGAACATATTCCCACTTATTGAGAATCACCACCATCTCAGATATCATCCATGGCATTGCTGGATTTTCTTTCCCATCTTGGGATCTCGGTTGTTCATTAGGTTCACTGTGCACATAAATGTTCCATGTTGCTCTAATGGGTTAAGCGGTCATATGACCAAATGATTCTGATTTGTTAAAACATTTACGGTATATAATGCCCTGCAGTAAAATCTTATTTGTGTATTCGTCAAAATGAAACAGATGTGTGAGCCATCAAAGGGATATACATGCTAGCACTTGTCTTCAGGCACAGATCACTCTTGAACAGCTTTGATCTATTGTCAGGTAATTTCTGAGTAAAATTCTTCATAACCTGAAGATTTTTCTTAGATCTGCACTTCTGGGACTAATACAAACAGGGAGCTATTACCAGTATGAGTTATTAAAAATCAATTGTAACACAGTAGCAGCAGTGGGGTAACTTGGATGAATCTGCTGTGGTATGATGCTCACCCTCGTTGCATAGCGCCCCTTTGAAGCCCGGTAGACAATCGCACTGCCCTGTAACGTGGTGACACGGCCCGTTACTGTGGATACACTGCGGACAGGTCTGACTGCAGCGGTGACCAAAGTAACCTGGAGAGCAGACTGCAGGCAAACCAGAGAAAACATATAGGGGACTTAATTTTATCTGCATGTAGTTTAAACCTAATTTACTAAGGTAAAAGCTTATTACTTCCTCTACGAATGGTCTTTCAGTATCCCTCAACCAAGAGTTAAGGGGGAATCCAGGGTGGGATTTACCATCAGACTACAGACCCATAATTTTCCTTTGTCATTCAGCGATATTTATAAATGTTTGGCTGAAGACTTGGATGAGGTTCTGGTTGATGTTAGGGTTAGGTTTAGTAATTATGGTTATGGTTAGGTCTCCAGAAAATTGGTGTAAGTCTCTGTAATGTTCTCTGAAAACTTTGTGTATGTTTTTGTGTGATAGACAGTGAGAGAGAGATACAGATGAAAACTCTAGAAAAAGCACATATACTGAAATGACCCTTGAGTTGGAATTGTTATTTCAAACATCTACACTATCTTTTAGGGCAAGAAGGAGCCGTCCCAAAAGCTCTATAGACACTCATGACACTCATGATCCAAACCACCATCTCCATCACAAGAAACCTTTATCCACTATTCTAACTATGTGATCCAACTGAGAGTTCCAGAAAAGCTAGCAAAAGTTTTCAGAGCTGGGATTGTTGTACTTCACTTGAGCAGGAGGGTTGTCTCACTTTTGATGAGAATTAAAAAGTACTAAAAGCTTAAAGAAGTTCTTTTGTTTGCTTGTTTGTTGGTTGGTTTGTTGGTGGTTCCGTGGTTTTTCCATAGTAAAATTCTCTTGGTAGAACTTTCAAAAGTTGCATATTTATCAGCATTCTGGTTGAAGATTTTAAGATCTTGTTCTATGTGAAAATATGAAGTGGGGACTTAAAGCTGATCAGGTTTTGGTTTTTCAAGACTGTCAGCCAACAGGTCGATCTGGTTTCCAAAACATACAATATTCAGTTGGTTGTCAGAAACATTAGGGGTCAGACATTCAGGGTTGAAATAAAACTACAGTTTATCCAGGCTATCTAACTGAAAGTGAAATTTCAATACTAATACCACAGTAAACGTGTCTTTGAACAACAATACAGTAAGGACTGTGGTTTATTGAAGGCACTGTAGATCTCTACTTAATTTAAAGTGGATCTGAAAACGATGGATATTTAAAACAGACAGTTTGGGCAATTATCGTACTGTTCACCTTTGTTTCCTCTTCCAAATAAGTCTGAAGGTTTGTTTCTAACCTGATGGTTTGATGTCACCATGTTCCCAGATGCCAACTATTAACTAGCAGAGTACAATGTTATTATTACCAGTAGGAATGATGGAGACAAGTATGAAAATTAGGCAGATGTTTAACTAAACTAATTTGCCTTTGAGTCCAGCACCAGCTTTGTGATTGTGCCAATGTAGGACTTACTCCTCTGGCAGGTGGTGCCTCTGTATCCTGGAGCACACTCACAGGTTCCTTCATCTGGAGAGCAGGAAGCTCCGTTCTTACAGTTACAGGGGAGGGAGCAGTTTGGGCCCCAGCGGCCCTCTGCACACACACTATCGCAGTGAATACCTACACACACACACACACACACACACACACACACACACACACACACACATAAATACAGACACTTTTTAGTATATTTTGTACAGTGAACACACTCAAACCTATCTGAGAGCAGAGCAGAACTGCATTTTTTTAGCAGAAAGCTCAGATCTGCTGTTCCTTAAACGCTTTCAGTCTACAACCCTTCTTTTTTCCCTGTGGGGATTATCAAAGATGCTCTGGTTCAGATTCAGATTCAGATTTTTCCTCTTCTTTTGTCACTGAGCTCCAGGTAGAAACAATGAAGAGCCCAGTGGAGAGGAGAAGGCCTCTTTGAGGAGGCTGTGTGTTCCTAAGCAAGTCTGACATGCTCTCCATAATGACAGAGTAAAAAACCATGAAAGCGTGCAATGATCACCAGATATCAGTTTAGTGCCTGCATTCTATATATGGATTAAAACACAGAAAAGAAAGGAAAAGAAAAATAATTAAAACTTTCTTTTCTTTAAGCAGAGTAGTATAAATCACACTTGCAGGTTACATGCTGGAACTATTCCTTGACAAATAACTCTTCATTCAGCTGCCAAGTATTTCTGTTCATGGTCTCCGGCTAAAAGATACAATGGTCCCAAACCCAGCAATATCACTGTGAGAAAAACACTTCAGTAAGCTTAATACTGTCATTGCTGTCATATGTCATACCATGCTCGCCCAGCTGTTGTTCACCAAGAGATACTTCTAGTGCCAAACTCTATTCTGCTGGTGTTCATTTGAACTTTGGACAGAGCCAAGCAAGCTGTTGTCTGCTTGTCTTTAAAGTTAGCTAATACCTTGTCCTGATTCCAGCTCCTTTCTTAACACATAACATCAGAGGTAGATCAGTCCTTTCATCTAACTCCTATAAAAAAAACAGCAAGCATGTTCCCTAAACTGTTGAACTGTTCTTTGACATTTTATCTAAAATTGTAGGCCTCTTCCAGCCACTAGGAGAGAGCTGGCAAAATGTATGAACTAACACCCTCTCTATCCTCTCTAATCTCTTTTTCACCATTTCTTTCATTTGTTTTCTCTTCCTTAAGCATGTGAGGGGTTATTGTCTGTTACTAATGACTGTATATAATAATGGTGATAAAACCTGAAAGTATACAATTATATTATAACCATTGCAGTCCCTCTCTAATTGCCATTCACATAACAACTGACAATGCAAGGAACCCAAAACTTAGAACCATAGAGAGAAGAAAATGATGGAAACCGTGATAGTTTTGGCACATTTTGCATATGTAGACATACACAGCCAAGCGAACATTGTTATCATGTCTTACCAGTCCATCCAGCCAGACAGCGGCAGTGACCCGTGGAGTGGTCACATCCATCAGCATGACTGCAGTCACAGCGTTCTTTACAGTCAAGACCATAGGTGCCATCCTAAAGAGGATCAACAGGAACACATCACATGCAGCAATTATTTAGTTCTCAGAGAGAAACCTTTCATACTTATAGGCCCTTTTTTACTGAAACGCCTTCATGTGCTCTAACATGGGCAGTTTATTAATAACAATATTAGAAGTGTACAGTTTGAGATCTATACCACTCTTAACATCTGTAGCCTAAGAATAAGCCCAAGGTCAATGCTCATTCTAACATTTGAGATGCACAAACACATTGGAGCCTGTATGGGAGTGTTAGGTTTGTACAGGCTGTAAGAACTGATGTAGACAGTAATGTAACATGAGTTGTTCAGGAGTATAGGAGACATTTCAGTTAATAATTACAAATGCAACACAACAACTTTTGCAGACTAATGAAAAATATCGGGGTGTAATGTCAAAACTATGTGATTTGCTGTGTTAAACCAAACTACACACAAAGCTGTAGTTGGGTAGTAAATCATTAGAATAGAGATTTTCAGTGGACAAGAGCTGTTTCCACATTTTACTCATTGCCCCTGAAGTTAAATTTTTTGGACACAAAAAAGAACATGTATTTTCTAAAATATAATACATAACAAAAGAAGAATATTTCTGTGCTTTTCCCATGTAAAGCTCCAAGAGCATCCCTTTCCTGTCACCTGGCAGTGGAGTTCACACTTCTCTCCTCTCCAGCCAGGAGCACAGGTGCAGTGACCATCTAGGGCATTACATGATCCTCCATTCCCACACGTACAGGTGAGGTTACAACTCAGACCCCAGGTTCCACTGGGACAGTTGATGGAGCAGTCCACCCCATGCCACCCTGATTAAACAAGGTCCATAAGATTCAAACACACATACAGTATACCTCACTTTGATTAACAGTAGCCAGGATCATAATTATTGTTCATTTAGCAAATTATCAAAATACCTAAAGAACATTTTCATTAAGATAATGATGACAGCAACTATACACTTCAATAATGCAATACATAACTGACTCATTTCATTTAAGGATTCATATCATATTTATTTATTTATTTTTGTACTTTTGAACTGTAATGTTATCAATATGCATATCCTCTCTTCTTTTCCCACACATTTCCCCTTCTCTCTCTCTCTTCAGCTCACCTGGTTTACAGGAGCAGGATCCATCCACAGGTGAACAATGAGCTCTGTTCTTACACTTACAGCTGGAGGAGCAGTTCACACCATATGTCCCTTCTGTGCAGGGGACTGAACAGTTGGTACCCTGAGGAGGTCAACAGATAAACAGTCTCAACTGGCTGTGAGCATATCACTCATTCCTCAAATGTACAGCTTGACCATCAAGAGCATTAATGAGACAGGATCAGTTCATCTACTACATCTATTTGACTAGATTCTATCCACAAGTGCATTAATGTAGTCCTTTCCACATCTCTTTTACTTGTCTATTTGTCTTATAATTGGACATAATTTAAAGGTTTGTGACAACCAATTCTCCAATAAGCATTGGATACTGGTGGGAGAAATGTTTACAGTTTAATGCCTCCCTTCCCCATTCGATGAGTTCAAGAGCAGAGTTCTTACTTCATGTGGATCATTACGACATGAGCATTATTTATAAAGCATCATTTTATTCTAAAATTCCTCTCAGCAGCAGCCTGAGCAACACAGGCATACAGACAGCTGAGCTGCAAGCTCTCAGTTGAGGCTCTGATGTCATAGTGTAAAATATTGCTTTAAGTTCAGGAGCTGAATGAAAAGAATATAGGAAGACATTTTTTTAAAATCTAAATAATTGATGAGATTGAGAATCGCTGTGGGTCTGTCATGAAACTCTTAAGTTGTGTCAGTCAAATAAATAAAATCAAAGAAGAGCTACAGTGGTTCTGGCTTACATCAGATAACTAGCTCAAATAGAGCAGCAAACTACCTATGTGTGTAATACATTTATATTCTTAACATCTATCACAACGATTTTTTCTAAAATCAATATTAATAAAAGATAAAAATCTATAATATCCATCTAAAATCAGAGGAAAAAATTTAAGCCCGAGAACAAGTCAAATTTCAGGAATTTCAGCTTATAAATATATATCAAATTCATTTGATCATATTTTATTAAAAAACCTCATTCTGGTAGAAAGAAACTTAAAAATGTTTGCAGAAGAACAAACAAATCTTTTTTTTTCACATTGAATGTTGGAGACTTCTGCTTTTTAAGATATACTGGTTTCTCCTGGAGTACCAATGTTTCCATGACAAACACTGTGAGGGATATAAAAGTTCTTTAAGCAGATACAGTGCACATGGAAACAATGAGGGCTTGTCTGCTAGGCCTGAGTCAAAACATCATGCTTGGAAATGCTTGTGTGTGTCTTTTACATGAGCTGGTGTGAAGTTCTTAATATTAGGATCCTAGATGTGTTCTGATGAGCTGAAAATTAGCAGAAGCTTCTTGAAATGATCAAATCTCTACTTCATATGATAGTGTCTTCATGATGATCCTTGTATAGCTATTCATTAAGTCATATGATATTGTTTCAATCAAATGAAATCACGTTAGTTAAACACATAGTTCGACATTTTGAGAGAAGCTTATTTGCTTTATTTCCATCTGTCTGTTTGTTAAGAGCAGCAATAGATTCTTAGCATAAAGACTGGAAGCAAGGGGAAACATTTAGTCTGTCTCTGCCAAAAGTTAAAAAGACAGAAAAATTAACACATTCTATCTTTTTATTTAATCCATAAATAAATAGAATCGAAAAAAATACAACTTGTGGATTCAGGGGTAGTTACTTACTACAACTATTTATTGGCAAACAACAGCCAGGCACAATGACACAGTGAGTCACAGCTAACTGACCAGACCATATTATATCTGCCACTATCTTGCATTGCAGCTGGATACACAGCACCAAAGTACTGCTTGGATGGATAAACTGTTGTTCATCAAGAAATTCTTCTAGCACATTACTGCCCTTAAAACTACAAACTAAAATTCCCTACGACTGCTTTTGTGTGCATTACCCATATTATTATGCAACATATTAATTAGTGACCAGTCTAGCTGTGCCCCCGTTTCCAGTCGATATGTTAAATGTTGACTGAACTATTGTTTCAGAAGAAATTTGAAAATAAAACTTTCCAATCAAGGGGAGAAAAGCTGGACTGGGGACACAGTTTATTCCTTCATTGACTCATGCTAGAAAACCAAAAAAGAAAAAAAAGGACTGCAGGAAATCAGCATTTGCTGAAATTGTTAGTTTCTAACTGCTCCCACTAGATGTTACTAAAGAGCCAAATTTTTAGTTATAGCACCTTTGAGGTTTACTGAATGAGAACATGAAACCTGGGTAGCTGACTTGACATTTTTAGTTGGATTATTTAGAATATTTCTGTTCCTAAAGTATTGGTGTCTGGTCCAGGTTTGCTGGCTGTGAGTCAGGCTGTTGAGCACCTGGGCTCACAATCGACCACATGCTCTACTGTATAAATCTCATGAATTAACATGTTATGTGAAAGGCCAGAAAATAGTTTACCATAAAGCCTGGAGCACAGATACACTCTCCGGTCACACTGTGACAGTCGGCACCATTTTGGCACCGGCACACCTGCTGGCAGGACTCGCCATAAAATCCTGGAGTGCACGTCTCATCGCAGTAAAGGCCGGACCAACCTGGCTGACATATACACTCCCCTGACATTGGGTGGCAGCTGGTGACAAGAAAGGAACAGACTATAGTCAGAGATTGTATTTTTGTTCTTGCTTAGTTTTGCTCATACTATAGGTCTGCCACTCTTCTAAAATCTAGGATTCCCTCCTCTGAGTAACTTAGCCAGGGTCTAAGGGGCTTAGTATGCTTAAAACAAACATGTTTTTATAACATTTCATCCAACCACAACTAAAATCAAATGTTTCTTTCCATTCTGAGTGGCTGCGCTGTGCCTGTCAGACATGGTTTCCCCTCCATTTTAATTTGGTAAACAAAAAGCCCCTGTCATCTTATGCTCATCTGAATCCATATCCCTGTGGGTCCCTGGCAAATAAACAAAATGCCACTTGTAACAACAGCACTGTAAACAATACAGACTAATAAAAGCATATTTTGCCAAGCTTGTATTAGGTGAATTAGACTGGAAATGATACTGCATCTGTGTCTGTGTCTTTTCCAGCACAAACTTTAGACCTCTCACCTCGTATGCTGACTGAATCCCATTTAAATAGGTTTCTCCACCCTTGCTGCAATGTCACACAGAGTGTGCCAACATCTTTAACACACAACAAAACCCAGCTGGTATTGTTAAAGCTCTATGCTACATTATGTATCTTTTGCTCATCATATTGTGTATTTACCTACAACTCATAATATAAAAATGGAAGCAGACAATTGCCCCAGTAAGACAGAGAGAGAGGGACATTTCTAAATTACATTAAAACAAAGAAATATGAACTTATTCAAACTGGGACCCCAATATTTTGGTGGGACCTTTCAAATTTGTTCTGGGTAACAGAGACCTGACAGAGGCTCTGTTAATCCTTAAAAAAACTTGGAGAGAAAATAAACAATTCTCTTAAAGGTGTGTAGGTGCAGGAGCTGACTGAACTTCTCTAATACCAAAGGACCAAAGGTCTCCATGGTGATTTTTTTTTCCATGCCAGCAGAGCAGGGGTTATCGGCAGTGTGGCAGGTGGACTCTGCCTGTATTTGTTAGTGACTGTGTTTGACTGGCAGCTGGTCCACCTGACACAGCAGTCCAATTGAGGAGCAGCAGAACAGCTGTTCTCAGCAACAACACATGTTGCCTGCCAGCTGTGCCAGCCTAACTGATTACCCACAGCGGTCAGTTGTCAAAAGGATCAGAAATCACGCTAACAAACATATACAGACAATACATGAATACTTCTTTATTCTATCCTTCAGGTTGGCAGATACAGATTGAATATTGTGAATAATATTCTGGAATACTTTAAGAAACTGAGAGAAAATTGCAGTCTTATTCAAGATGTTAAACTGTGGCAAGATTAAACTGACCATATCTACTATATGTAGAAGAAAGTTTGAACACTATTTGCTGCATACCTTTGTGTGTTCTGGGCGTAGCACGGACACTTCTTGTCACACCGGAGGCCGTAGTATGCTTCAGGACAGAGTCGGACATCACAGATCTCACCTGTGTATCCTGGCTCACATAGACACATCCCATTGGTGTGGTAGCACTTGCTGTTGTTCTTACAGCGACACGTCTTTGCACAGCCAGCACCATAAGTACCAACTGGACACTCGTCTTGGCACCTGTTCACACCAAGACACACAGTGATATCCATGGTCACCTTTGAAGAATGGGGTTGGAGGCTTGATTAAAAACCTTAACTACAGACCATCTTATGATTAGATCACAGCAGCTTGGAGGGCCTTCCCCATGTTGACATTCTGACCCTTGAGGACTCAGAAGTCATTACTATATTTCTACATGTGTGCTTGGTAGTCATTATTGCATTCTTGATAGGTATCATGGCTGGTGTGATCCCTTCGAAAGAAGGTCAGTAGCTTTACCCAATGTCTCAATCGCGATGTGAATGACTGAAACTTAAAATGAATATGGGCCAAAGGTTTAAGGGGGGGGGGGGGGGGGGTCAATGACTCCTTCCCTATGTCTGAACCACAACCATCTTCAAAGTCTTCCTTCATTTTGATTTTAACTACACAGTTGTAACGTTTTGTAACTGTATGTTGCAAAGTTGTGATGCTATCTTAGTGACAAAAATCTGTCAGACAGACACAAGGACAGTATATACACCAAAGTCCTCGAAACATCTCTTTGGTGGTTCCTGCTACACTATATTTGGAGAAAAAAATGTGCTTTTGGGATATTGACACTGTAATTAAGTTTTATATCAGCATGTTGACAGTCAACTTAAAAAGGACACTTAGTTTTGCAATTTGACAATGAACCCTGCAAAAGGCTTAATAAACTGTGTAAAACAGTGCTAAAATTTTTAGGTCATACTTCAAGATTGTGCATCTTGCATTCAGGGTAGACGGGGGGATTTTTTAAGAAATGTAATGCAACGTTTAATTGTCAAACCAGCTAAATCAAAGCACGGACTGTGCTCTATGCTGTACTTACGGTGACAGACAGAGTGACTTGAGTCTGAAAGATTTTAGCCAATTATTATACTTCCTCTCTAATTGTTAGAGCACAAGCTTTATATCTATATTCCATTGAATACATGACCTAGCCTTTATACTCATCAGCAAATTATGAATTTACAATAAAAAAGTACTGGCACAAAAAGGATGTATTCATGTATGTCAAACCAAATCAATGTTTCCTGACATTTTACCATATGAATAGTAATACTGCTATGCACATTTTTGTACATAGCAGTATGAAAAAACATTTCTCTGGGACCAAATAAATAAATAATTTAACAAGGGACTATACAGTAAATTCAAAAGTATTCCCATTTTGGTGTTTTTTTTTCCTGTTTTGGTTGCATTACAACCTGGAATAAGAATGGAGGGGTTCATACCTTTTGATTTACACAACATGCCTACCATTTCAAAGGTGCAAAATATTTTTTATTGTGACAAAATAAAAAACATTTTTGTAGAGCAACCTTTTGCTGCAATTACAGTCTCTTAGGGTAGGAAAAACTGTTCCAGTTCCTTCAAGTTAAATTGGTTTCAATTTTCAAATCTCTGGCAGATTGAAACAGTCTCAAGAATTGCCCGGTATTTAGTGCCATACATGTTTCCTTCAATCTTGACCTGTTTCCCAGTGCCTGCCATTGAAAAGCATCCCACAACATCATGCTGCCACTACCATGCTTCACTGAAGGAATGGTGGTTCTCTGGGAGATAGGAAGTATATTTTTTGTTCCACAAATAGACTTTCCCATGATTGCCAAAGCTTTCAATTTTAGTTTTATCTGACCAGATAACGCCTTTCATGTTTTCAGGGAGTCAACCACATGCTTTTAGGCAAATTCAAAATGTGTTTTTGTATTTGTTTTTCTTAAGCAATTTCTGTTTTCTGGCCACTCCTCCATTAAGTCCATCTCTGTGGAGTGTATGGTTTAAAGTGGTCCTATGGACAGATACTCCCACCTCTGCTGTGGATCTTTACAATTCCATCAGTGTTATCTTTAGTGTCTTTGTTGAATTTCTGATGAAAGGCCACCTTGCCTGGTATGTGAGTTTTGGTGGGTGGTGTTCTCTTGTCAGGTTTGGAGTGGTGCTATATTCATCCCATTCTGTTGTAATGAATTCGCTGTGCTCCCAGGAATATTTAAAGTCTGGTATTTTCTTTTATAACCCAGCCCTGATCTATACTTCTTAACTGACTAACTCTGGGACACCAAACCAGACCCATCTCAACACTACATCCATTCCAGTTGACAGCACTATTAAATTCATTCATGTTCAATATATCAACCACATTTCTGCAAAACACCCCACTGCCCTTTCCTTCCACTGTCCTTTCTCGCTCTGTTAATGGATTCCATTGGGTTAGGGTGTGGCATGGCCAGCCTGTTCCCAAGCAGTGCTATACTGTAATGTTTGGCTTCCCTAAAACCCTTATTTACTCATAAAAGTGCACTTGGAAGGGCTATTCCTGTCTCATCACTGGTCTGCTTAAGTATATGGTGCATGCTCTCTGATATTGCTAATTATATGGGCCTAAAGCCCTGCGTGGCAGTGTGCTTACATTTGTCTGTGAAAATCCTGACTGCGTTTCCTGGTTCTGTTTTCTCTCTGGAAGATGTGGAGGAGTTAACCAGATACAGATGATTTAATTTTGATTTTTTTTTTTTACATTTCAGCATTTCTTAATCTGGTCCAGTGAAAACAACATTTCATCTGTATTTTAGGGGAGGATTTCAGGACTTTAATATCCCTGAACTACAGATGCAGGATATTAGTTGCAGCTTTAACTTGTTGGAAATCAGTTGGAAATCAGCTGTAAGCATAATTATCAGCCAATACCTCATCTTAACATTTTAAAGATCAAAGTTGACATTATACTATAATCTATAATATATAGTAATATAATTGCCAGAGACTGTTGAGAGACTGCGTGAAATGAAAGATGGATGAAGAATTAATTGATTTTTTTATTACTTATTGTTACAATGAGTAAAGGGAAGGCGATGTCTGATGCTCGTTCCTTTGGCTCTCATGGCTTTTTCTCTACCATAACCTTGGTGTGTGTTCACTCTGCTGGGTTTGTATGGGTAAGATTTAAAAGTAGCCGCCTTTCAGAGCCATCGCTGTTTTAGCGTACAACCAGTAGGAAACAATCAAAGAAAGGCAAACAATATTAACTTTTGTAATTAAAATGCCCAGACAAAATTCATTCATTGCTATGCCTGCTATAGATGAAATTGCCAATATAAAATAAATGTGTGTGAGTGGCTCGTCTGACTGTTGTCTGAACAGAAGAAGTCTGCCAACTAGCTGCTGTAATATTAAAGCACAACTGCAATTATCACCAGTAACAACAGGTGTCACCATATAAACTAGGACTGAAAACCTCAGGATTGCCACTTTAAATCACAAAAAGAAATAACATATGTAGAAAAACTGGATCCCATGTGCAGCAAGGTTATAGTTGAAATTTCAAACAAGGTCAACTGTTCGGATTGATCCCGATTAAACCTGCGAACTGAGTTCTGGTGGTGCTAGTTCTATGGTACTTATTTATTCTAAAATATATCCAAATAAAAAATGTGGATAAAGATACAGTTTGGTATGTTATTCGCACACAATTATTCTGTTCAGTCATCCTATTCCAGGAAATACAGGTAGAGTATCTTGGGGATTTACTGTCTTGAAAGCAAGCTGCTGTATGCAAAAGTAGCTCTTACCGTTCTCCTGTGTATCCAGGGGTGCAGAGACACTGTCCAGTGGACAACACACAAAATCCGTTGTTGTGACACTGACATTCCTGGGAACAGTTCTGTCCAAATCTCCCCTCTGGACATGGCTGGCCACACACCGAACCCTACACACAGGAGCATTGACAGTTTCTAAACTGTTAATCATGTCAGCAGCTTTTACTCCTTCAATCTTTTATCAGTGTGTTTTCCAGGTCTGGTTATGTGTGTGATTGGTGTTAAAAAAGCTTAATGGCTTTTCCTTATCATGGATACAGTTTCTCTGTTCCATATTGTAGTATTGTTTTATCTGTTTACTAATATTGGTTGAAGCTACTTATCTAATGTACTGTACGCATTGTGCTACAACGCTCTCTTAAAATAATCATTGAGAGTATGAATGGAAATAAGCAATTCTTCTAAAGAGTTTGCAAACACAGTTGGGGGTGTGTACCATCCATCCGGCAGGACAGGAGCACTCTCCAGTCACATGGTGACAAACTCCTCCATTCTGACATGGACATCTCTCCTCACACTGCTGCCCATGTTTGCCTGGAGGACAGAGGTCTTCACAGCTATAAGGAAAAAGAAAACAGTGTCAGGTTAAAATCTGTTCACCTTTGAATGTCCCATATGGATGTTCCATTTTTTTTAGCAATCTTAAAACTTATTTACAATGTGTAATCTTTAAAAGTAAGTATTGCTTCACTTTTAATATTTTTGAATCAAACTAGCAGTATTTTGCATGATAATTACGATTTGCAATTAACAAGTATTTTCATTCTGATCTTATTCATAATGATACATTTATCATAGATGATTTAATGAGAAATGTATTCAATTTATTAAGTTTAACATTAAAAAAAAAGAAGCAAATACATTTAAGAAGCTTGAATCAGTCTGTGGTGATAATAACTCTTGTTTAAACAAATTTCTGTGTGATAGGGTATAAAAATGCTGCACATCTGTTATAATCATCATTCATGTCCTGAAGTAAAGAAATTCAAATATAACACTTACTCTGTATCTCTGACACATAATCAGACTGTCAGATGTTATTTTGAGTATCTTCACGTACCACCCAAAAGTTTTGTGTCAAATATACCAGGTTTTGTGTTTACCTGGTATATTTGGATTGAATTTGTTCAGCCTCTCTGTGATGACAATGTTGTCATCAACTACACAACATATTTTGTGGTAGAAAATAAACTGATAGAATAAAACCTTTTATAAACATTGTCTTTCTGGTCACAATGAGCTCTTGATCAGGGGTTTGTGAGTTCTTACAGCCAGAGGATCTGTCGCACCTTGCTCTAAAACCTGCAGCTATCTTGAACTGATCAGGCTGTTGATGCTGATGTCAGCATGACATCGCTAAATTACTAAATAACTTATGCATCTTCTAGCAGAATTTTTTTGGCAGTTACCAAACAGTTTCAGACGCATTACCAAAACCATCTGTACTGGAGTAAAGTTGGCCTGTGGTCCCTTCCTTTGATGTGGTATAAATGGAAATTGATGGGAATTAAACCAGACATGGATTTTATCCAAATATTGAAAAGGTGAAATCACATTTGCAAATAAGGCCAAGGATAAGATTGTGTGACCCCACTTCTTACAGCAAACTGAACCAGCAAAGGATCATGAGGAATCTTTCACATACGAAGGGACAGTTAAAATCAAGACGTATATACACCAGCTATTCTTTGAGGCCCTATTAAACACAATCTGATCAGATGATTCAATTACCTTGTTTCATTAGTTACTTACAAGGCTCCAGTGTACCCCGGTGAGCACCTGCATTCTCCGGTCACATGATGACAGACAGCACCATTCTGGCACTGACATTTCTGTTGGCATCCATTTCCATAAGTGCCAACTTCACACTGGGTCTCACAGCGCCAGCCTTGGTATCCAGGAGTGCAGATACAAGCTCCAGTGATGGGGTTACACAGGGCTCCGTTCTGGCACTGACATCTGTTACTGCAGTGGGGACCCCAGTGGTTACTGTCACAGGCTGAAGGGAAGATGAAGGAAAAGAATAAAGATTTTGAAAATCTTCTGTGACATTTGGAATTGATAGGGTCAAAGGTTGGCCATTAATCATTCTTGATTGGTGGCAAAGCTTAAAATGGCTTAATTTACACCAAACCTGATGACATGTACAATAATGTAATATCAACATGTCATCAGGATTGGGATGAGTTACATTGTTTTCTCTTCTTTTATCATTCATGAAATCACTGGTCGTATAGTTATTATTTTTCAACAAGTGTCCCGGGATTCAAGGGCAACCCTTATCTTTAATTGGATTCACAACACATGGCAACCATTTTACACTGGTGGGAAAAAAGGGTACAGATGACCCCAGCCCAGGGCCCAGGGGGGACCCATGCAAAGGTCATGCAAAGGTCTACAGTTGACCCCTAAATGGGATCAATTATGACAATTTACTTAATAACCTGTAAGACTGAAAAAACAGTGTACACTGATATGTAAACTGTGCAGATCACATATGTAGCACTAAATGACTAGCTCAGTCAAAATGCAGTGTCTTCTGTTTTTTCTTTTTATGTAAAAAGAGACATGGAACTCTCAGTTTAGTTTTAAGAATATTTTTTGGAATAATTGACCCAAGCAATCGTGAAGTTCTGTAATGTGTGCACGTTTGGGTGGTAGTATATCTACGTTATTTTGGAATGTATTTTAAAATTGTAATCCTGCTAATAATCCCCATTTTTACTAAATGTATTGGTAATCTTATTATGTCTTTTTCTAACCATTCTATGTATTCCATTAATCCCTAAGCCTGGTTGTATCCCACTACGTCACTAAGTTAAGTAACCCATTTGAACAAAGTTTTGAAGCTGACACCAAAGCCCGCTCCTCATCACAGACATGAAAACCACCAATTTCTATAAGTACATAGAGACTCCATTATTGTGTGGGTATGACCTCAATCCACCTCGTTAACCATTGGCTGTTAGGTTAAGCCTTGATCAGACCATACTTCATACACATAAGAAAACTCTGGCATGGATCTGACCTTACCATCACAATTTGTAATAGAAGCTTCACCATGTTTAGCCAAAGTGATTTTGCAAACTTGAAAATGTTTTGTACCACATGTTTATTCCAAATGTCTTTCATCATCAGGAGAATACATCAGGAGACCATTGCCCTCTTTGGGCCGAATAATGAATGGGGAAAAAAACAGGAGGGAGTCAGGAAGGTTTACAGTGACTGCCAGACCTTTAATTATGGGACTCTGCGTCATGTAGGTCTATATTAAGTTAGGGGAAAGTGAGATTTTTCACTAGTAAAAAAAACGTTTAGGAGTTTATAACCTACTGTGTCCACTGTAGTCAGCCAGCTGTTTATCAAGTTTAGCATTAGAGGATCATCAAAGAGGATCAGTTTATTAAAACTTGGGTCTTATTTTCAAAGATTTGAACAACGGTTTTTGGTTATGATAAAACTGTACTCACCAAAGTAAATGATTTCTTACAAATCACCAATCAAAGCGCAAACTCAGACAACCTCATATTTCTGATTAAATGCTAAATTTATATTATATGCTAAACAATACAAAACACAATTGTCAGAGGATGTGCATTGGGGTATTAAACAGCTTTGTCGTTTTAAACATAAAGGCCCATTTTGTGTTCAAGTAACTAGCTAATTCAGGCAGTCAACTTGAGTCCAGTGCTACATTCTCTCTACATAACATACACATCTCACTGCAGCATATATCCCACACACTCTTTTGATCATAGTTGTGGCACACTGTAAATGGGTTAAATTACATTTCACTGGTGGAGGAAAGATCATTCTTAATTTTCATAGCAGTAGTTTGACAGAAAATCCTAACGTGATGCCCACTCACTAGCTTTTTCTGGCTGATGGGTGATATCAGCTGTTGACAAGATGAGGTTGAAAGCTCCAGAGGAAGCTTGTAAGCGGATTTAAAGTTGAGGTTTGTTTATTTTTTTCTTTTGGGTTTTTTTTTTGTTTGTTTTTTTGGCAAATCTTAATTTTGTCTATGTTTACTTAGGTTTTGATCAGTTACAAGCATTGTTGTATGCCACAGATATTCATACAAACAGTGCCATAAAGATCGTATTTTTATTTAAATAACAAATTTCCTTTGAGCTCAGGATCCTCTCTTCTACCACATCAAGAGAGTCTGGTGTTTATGTGCCCAGCATGCAAAGTAACACAGCCATCTTCAACCTTTCAACCATTCTGAATTTGTTCAAGTGATTAACTGGCTCCTTTTATTCCTCCTGCATTAGCCTACTTCACTCTGACCTGATAGAAAGTGCATACTTCCTTTTCCTCAGGCAGTCTTGCTCTGTGTGACAAACAGTTGTGAGGACTAAGGGGGGATTGGTGGGGGACAAAGAGGAGGAGACTGAGATACTAAAATGCACATGTAAAACCCTTCCTGCATTCAAGTCTGCCCTCCTGGTACCTTTGAGCAACCTGACCTAGATTGAAGAAAGGCCAAACTCCAGGAGCTTGGGGCTCCTCAACCACTCACTGAAGAGACTGTTCTCTTTCACTGGCCTATTCAAGATGGTCGTGAACAAAAAAGACTGTACTGTGCCAGGGTTTGGTCATGAGGCTGGATGCACCTCAGTCTCAGACAGGATCTCTTGGTTTTTGAAGAAAAAATCCATAAGACCCTTTTTCTCCAGAGATGTGTGTCATCTACTGCAGTGAGCAAAACTAGACAGTGAAACTTCTACATACATGTAAATTCATTTGAATCCTTGCAGACACAAGTCATAAAAAGCTTCTTTACACCTTACACCGAGAGAGACTTCTTGGGGGAAAGAGTCATTCAAGTAGACAAAAAGTCTTTAGCCAGAAATTTGAGCTGCCAGTTGTTAGTGGTTGGCTCAGCTCACACTCTCCACAGTAAAGAGGGATTGGGACCGGAAAGTTTTTCCATCTCTTTAGTGATTACTTAGTCTACCAGGCATGGCGCACTCATGGGAACAGAAACCGCCTTTCACACTGATACGGAGGATTCCCAATGAGAAAAAACATCTGTAACATTCTTCCAGTTTTCTATGCTGAGCAAGAATGTGTGTACTCCTCCAGAGTTTTATTGTCACATTACAATAAAGTTGTCACACCATTAAGCAATGTCTTTACACTGGGATACCACATTTTTATATATGTAAAACACAGGAACTGCACCACAAATCATCGCTCACACAATGCAAAGTGTCCTTTTTCTGGTTGCTAGCAAAATTAATAAGCGCAATCTTGAAAAGGGGAACTTATCCAGTTTTGCACATCCAGATTAGTTGACAAGTAATGGTTGGTACTGTTCAGTCTTCTGTGTGTCTCTGGAGGAGTTTTTCAAATCTGAAAATAACCCTGATGATAAGCCTAGTGATATCCAGGTTATCTCAGTGTGGATTGAGACTACGAACTGAAAGCCTGAATTACACACTGGAGGTGTGGAGTTTAGGTTTAAGTAATAATAAAAGTATATCTCATGCCCCTTTTCTTATTCATTCTATTTACTTAGGTATATATTTATCAAGGTCAAGGTAAAAAGCAAATACTAGCAGGGACAAACAGCTGTTGAAGTCTATTCTTCCTTCATCTAAGCAGAATATATTGGGGCCAGATGGAAGCAACTTGTACTAATACAGTCAACCAGGACTGACTCAGCCTCCTGTCGCTCTGACTCTGTACAGTAGCGAGACTTCCTCCAGATAAGTGCCAATGGTGACCCAAAGAGAAAATCTCAGTTTAGGATTAAAGTACATACCCTGGTGGGACTTTCCATAGACGGCATCAATTCTAGAGTAAAATGTTAATTTGTTTACCATTATTGTCCCCATACTTGAACTGCTGGACAACTTCAAAAGCCTGGCAATGAATGAAAGCTGGAGGAACAGGTGGAGACCCTTAATATGAATTCAACCATAATTTCTTTTTTTGTAGACATGTTAATGTCTAAGAAGGAATGAATCTGAATGTAGGTCCAAGTGACTGTAGGTCCAGCTGTTTTTAGCTACGTCTCTGTCAGGGCAATAAGGCAAATGTACTTGCATTCTGATATCAAAATAGTCATTTGCCCGTTGATTGTCATATTTTTTACAAAGGAACTGTACGTTGGCAAGGATGATTGAGGGAAGGGGAAGCCTTTGATGGCATTGTTTTTTCAGTCTCTGGTGTACTCCAGTGCATTTGTACTCATTCATGTTGGTCTGGACGTCCAGCTCCTACTCCCCATGGAAGATTCATGCTGAACGATCTCCGTAGGGAAAGCGGACATGGGGTCCACAACTCCTTATCCTGAGCATTCGGATCATGGCTATTGTTATCAATGTAATATTAAAATTGCCACAGATCCTCACCTTGGAGTGAGGCAATGTGAAAAGAAAGAAAAATGTTACATAAAGACTTCTGAGACACCAGAGATATATGCATACTTTTAAATGGAAATTACAACTGCAATGGATCCTCAACAGAGGTGAGGGATTAGCTCATTATTCTTCTTCCATTTGTGTTTTTCCCTCCTGCTCTTCTTAGGTGTCTGGTCTTTATATAGTCACAAGAATCTGTACATTTAACCCTTTCATATTTCATTTTAAAAAAATCTGTACACCTACTCTGTTGTACAGGGTAAATATTGAACATTTTAACAGACTTAAAATTTTTACACAAGGTCTGTTAAAATCATTTACATCCTACAAGACTGAACTGGGACAGGAAAGAAATCAAAGGAGGCAAGAACAATGAGCTGACTGTGAACTGAAAGGGCACAACTGACTCAGAAAGAGAGGTTTAAGGTAGCAGAATCAGCAACACAGTCAGCTTGGATTAAAGTTCACATGATCCACACAGTAACCATGAGAAAGTCCAGGGTCAAATGTGTGACACTGGGAGTGACTAGAATGTTTTACAGGCTGAGCATAAACTAAAAAGTCTCCTTGTAAAGTTGAAATAAAGTTACAGGTAAAGGAATAGAATAGATGGATGCATAGATAAAAATATAAATTATAAGAACATGCACCCAACAAAGTGCAGACCAATGTGAGCTTCAGTCTGAGCAAATTAAATCATGATACTCATGTGGCTATACAAGAGAAATATATATGAATATATAAAATATAAATATATATAAACAATATGTATTAATACTAACATTACATCAACCCTATCACCATATGTCCTTATAGAATTCAATATTTTCTCCAGTGGGTGAACAGGTTTGAAAACATGGTATACTCAGATCTTTTCCATTTCTTACACCAATCAACCCCACCCAGATTATGCTTTTGTCAACATACTGAGGATGACAAATGTGTTTGTGATTCAGTTTAGACAGCTTAAAACTCCTGGTTAAGGCTCAGGAAAGATGGTGGTCTTGGTTAAAAACCGAAAAAGCCAAGATGACATGAAATGAGATGATACTTTTTCTATATTTAACCAAAACCACCATCTTTCCTAACATTAGCCAAAATTTTTTCAGCTAAACTAGCTAGTAGTACATTCAAAGAATAGATAATCTAAGCTGTTGAAAAATGAGTAAAAAGATGAAAAAAAGTAAATGAGGAGTAAAGAAAAGTTTTTTAATTCATTTTATCAAACAACTGGCAATAAAGGAAAGACTTATTTTTCTGACTATCTAAGGCTTGAGGTAAAATTATAAAGCATTCTTTTTCCTTTTTCTATTTTAATCATTTAAATAACAGTTTTGTTTATTGACATGATCAGCTAGCTTTTTCAGGGAATACAGTGTTGTGTATGGAAGAAGATTTGAGCTATTTGAGTAATTTTGATTAATACGGGTTTTATTTAAATCTTGAAAAAATGTAATGTAAAGACCAATAACAGGTCAGAAAACAATGACAAGTACTGCAGGTTTGATGCTTAAAAGACAAAAATGAGGCCTTTACACATAGACTCTGTACGATAGACAGGACATGCTCTTGTTCAGTATATCTTCACAGCTGAACTTGAGGACTCCTGAGCATCTTGTGCCATTATCATGTGTACTAAATCACAAGCTCCACAGCCCCAGGTCATTTCCTACCACACAGTTTTCTCCTGCTATTATTCCTGCTTACAAGTAAATACAGCCTCGCTGAATTTCCTGTTCTTGTCCCCGAAATTGCTCCTCAGACATATTGTTGAAGCCCACTGACCTGTGAAGCACAATCAATGCACTGCGGTCTTAATCTAAAATTAAAGACATGTTACTGAAGGGGATGGTCAATGCACAGTGGCTGAATGCTCTATGTGACTGAGTCAATAAAGCTACATTTGCTGCTTCTTCAAACACAAACACAGTTATCCATGAAATCAACCAATTCAGATAAAAGCACTGACTTTTAGAGCACTGTCAAGTTACTAAGTATTGATCTCTTCAGTCCTCCTAAAGCAACAAAATATTAATTCAAATGTTCAGAATATTTCCAAAATATGAAATAATTACAAGTTCTGTGACATGAAACCTGGTCTCTCCTGGCTGACTGAGATCATCCCCCACAGGTCTCTCCAAAACATGAACAACACATCAGTCAGCGTATGAATCAGTAGCTTCTCAGCCTCACTATCACACACTGACAGTGACAGTGTACAGCTTAGGTGGTTTGTCTGGACTTCAGCCTGGTATCAATTGGCGGACTGACTGGACTGACTAATTGTCCAAGGGATACATCTGGGTAGCTGGTGGGGAGGTATGACCAGGCACCATCTTATCTTAAAGAGCTCATAGTACCTTACTATCCCATGAGAACACTTCACTCCCAGAATTCAGGACTACTAGTGGTTCCTAGAGTCTCCACAAGCAGACTGGGAGGCAGAGCTTTCAATTATCAGGTCTCTCTGCTGTGGAACCATCTTCCTGTTTGGGTCCAGGAGGCCGACACCCTGTCAGCATATAAGAGTCGGCCAAAATCCTTCCTCTTTGATATATCTTATAGTTAGAAGTGGCTAAGGATTAGCTCGAGCCTTCCCCTCACTATGCTGCTATAGGCCTAGACTATCGGGGGACTTCCCATGATGCACTGAGCTTCCCTTTCCACTGCCTCCTCCTCTCTCCCTGTGAACATTAACACCTCAAAAATGCTCGTTACTAACTGTCCTTCCTCTCTCTCCTGTAGTTCTGTGCTTCCTCTCCTCTCTCCTCTTCCTCTTGTCGCTTTCTGCAGGTTTATTTTCCTCTGATGCTCCTGAGTCTGGATGCATGGCTGCAGACCGTCTACTGCCCCATGAGCCTGATCAACACCAACTGCTTTAATTATTATGATTACTACTGTTACCATTTCATTTAGTCCTATTGGTAATATTATTAGCCCTTTTAGTATAATTATAGTATATATAGCTATTAGTCCCATTATTATGCTATGCTCTCTCTCCTCCCTCCTGCCCTTCTCTCTCTCTCTCTCTCTCTCTCTCTCTCTTTCTCACTTTACCTGTTAAAAGGGAGTGTTTTGTTGCCACCGTCACCAAGTTCTTGCTCATGGGGGAAATGTTGAGTCTCTGTAAATAATAACTATAAAGAGTCTGGTCTAGACCTGCTCTATATGAAAAGTGCCCCAAGATAACGTTTGTTATGATGGCACTTTATAAAAAAAGTTGAATTGAACTGAATTGAAAAGACCACAATAAAGAGACAATAAAACCCAAAAACATTTACTAGTTAAAAGACAAGATGATGTAGTGCTCTCTGCACCTGTTTTGATGTACTAAGCTAAAGTTAGATTCACAAAACCTCAACTTAAACCCCAGCAAAATGCAGTATTTAGGCCAAATGGGAAAGTTTAAAAAGGTTCAACATATTCAGCTGAATGACAGCTGTAAGGAAGAGTTTGTTGATATTCTTTATTTTTCCTATCATTAACAAATCCCACTTGCAGAACCAAACTATCACAGAATGTACCCTACAAGTATTTAATGTGTATCCAAAGCGTTATATGTCTTATCCCGCTGAGTCATCAAGCCCACTGTTTCCATTGGATGACATGTTCCTTTCTCACCATGAAAACAGACAATACCTGTCATATTCAATCTTGGAAAAAATATAATGAAATTCTTTTTCTTAATTAGATTGATAAACCCAGTACTGTTCCTTCACTATAGTATTGTCCCCACATCCTTTTCCTTTTCGTCATTTTCTTCTCCTCTGCCTTTTCCATTTATACCAACTCAAAACAATTTTTTAGATTCATATCTTTCATTTCTCCCAACTTTAATTATTGTACAATATGTGTGACAGTACTGACCAATGCTCATTGCTTGATAAGTAAGTTAAAGAGAAAATTTGAGAAAAAAAAAAACCCAGATAAGTAGAGAAAAATCTAAAAATATAAAACAGAAAAAAATACACAAAACACTCAGGACCTTATTGTTCCACACTTCTTATTTCCACGATTAAGCATCACATTTCCATATCATTTATACTTTCATTAAGTTCCTGTTGACAAGAGAAACTTCTTTTTTCCTAGATGTGTGTTTTTTTGTGAGTAAGCAGGCAGACAGGCCAGGTTTAGTGGGGCCAAGGAGAGCCCTGGGGCTCTTACACAACAATAAGTTTCTTTATTACAGGCTGAAACTGAAGACAGCAGGGGCACACCCTGTGGGCTCCTCATGCAATATCAGCTTATGGGCTTGCATGGAGAAACATTCAAAAGCTCATAAGCAGAAACAAAAATAACCTCCTGCAGAAACTGTGTGGACACTGTCTTTAAGTTTGATGCAAACAAAATAGGTCATGTTTCAAGCAGTGGACAAGAACACTCTGTAACGTGTTGATGAATTAAAGTTATCACTGTGGCACATATGCAACACCGAATTAAGACTGAAATAAAAAGAAAATGTTGATGAGAATTCTGTTACTAACTTGATCAGCATTGGGATATTTCCTATACTGCGGATTGACTACTAAAGATTTTTCAGAGATTTGATATTGCACTTCCATGAAGCTGTGGTACCCACAGAGAGAAAGATTTGAAAACAAGTGGTCAACATTGAAAGCAACAGAGGCCAAGATATGCTGACTTATAGCTCTTAGTATGGCTCCAAAGCGCCAAAAATACTGGCACCTACCTTTCCCATAATGCAATCAATAACATCTCAGTGCCGGTGCAGGTTTACACATGGGCTTGCCTGGGCTGAGATTGGCCCCAGATCGGCCAGTTTATTTCTAATTATCTAAATTTACTTCAGAAGAACCTTTGACCCTTGACCCCTATTGGCCCATAAGAAACATTTAAAAAATTAAGCAGCTGATTGGATAGATGTGGGCCATATCTACTCAGTTATTAATGGGAGGCACTTTGTCTTTCATCTCATCTTTCAAACTCCATGTACCAGTATGTTACAAAAAAGTTGTGTGCTGTTATGAATTTGAAGTCTCCAACCCAAAGCTGAGATAACCCTGATGACATCACCATGACATCACCAGGTGGTATTTTTTTCCCTGACTTGACAAAGCTCCTCCAGAGCCACAGAGGACATTATACAATTATTTTCACAGGCTGAGTAGAGACTGACTATGATCAGTAAACTGTCCCCTTTAAAGTTTCAATGAAAACTGTATCTTCATTGGCAATCTCCTGATGTGCTAGTGGGCAGATTAATTAATGCTGTTTCTTCACTCAGTGCTGCTGTTTGCCTGTTCAAGTCAATCAAAATTCCCTTCTCTCGATAACTAATAGCTCAGAGAGAGATACATGGAGAAAGACTTTTCCAGAGGTATTTTACTCATTTTAAATTCCTCAACATTGAAGCACAGCAGCCCTTGGAAAATTTAATAATACTACAGGTTTATTTTATGAAAATCATTCCTAAAAACAGAGCCTCCGCAACCTTTGCTATTAAGAAGAAGCAACTATATCTCTAGACAAAAGAGAGAATTATGAACTATTCCAAATCCATGTTTGTTTTTTTTTAATTCTTGCTTGCTACTATATTTAAGGATGATATCTATCATATAGTTAAGGTCAGAGAAAGACTGTGGTAATGGTTAATCTGAAAAAAAAAAAAACCAAAAACAAACAAACAAACAAACAAAAAACATTGATTGCAGTCTGGGATGGGATGTGAACTGCATGTGAAACATGCTACATGACCACCTTAAGCTTACATTCTCCCTTGCTACATAATACACTATTTCTTGTGTTTGTATTGAAAGTTTTCATTGATCATAAGCTGGCCAACATGGACTTAATTTTTAGGGACACTGGACTACAAGGAGCCCTTTAGATGCGTAAATCAGAGCTGCAGCAAATGCAGAGGGCTTCATTGCAGCAAATAGGTACTGATGACATAGCTACATAGCCAGTGAATGCATCAGAATCAGAAAGTGAACTGATTTAAACTGATGAATGCATTATGAGGTTTCATAAGTGTAAGCTTTAGAAGCACACACAACAGGATTCTAAGTTGAACAGATGTTTCTTATCAAAGGTTCCAGTGGTTCTGTAGTGATTTGGAAACAACTTCCACAGGGAAGTGTACATTCAGTTAAATTTAATTTCAATTCAGTTTTAGGGCCAAATCATAACAGGTTATCTCAGGGCACTTTTCATAAAGAACAGGTTGACATTGACTCTTTATTAATCATTAATAATAGTTAATAATTGTTAACTTATATATATATATATATATATATATATATATATATATATGAGCACAGATCTTTTTCAGTCACCTAACAGTGTATGCAGAAAAAATAAGACTTTTGCTTCTAGAATTGTGTACTCCTAATCTTCAACTTTCTTTGTAAATCTAGATTGCTCTGTTTGCCACTGTTAATGTTCCGCCAAATGAAATGTTTCAAAATAAACACATTACATTAAGGATGTAATCATACTATGTCCAGGGACTTTTATAAAAGTATGGTAACACCCAGTAAAAAGCAATGGATTTTTACAAAAATTATATATTGCTTTGTACCTTTGTGTACAAAGGCCTCAAGTTAGTGTTAAGTGAAAACATTTCTTTTTTAGAAATTTTTGCAAATTTACTAAATATCAAAAAAAAAATCTCTCATTTACAAAATTACTCAGACTCCTAATTAAGGACTATGTAGTTGCATCGCAGCCTTTGGCAGAAATTACAGTTTGAGTCTTTTAGGGGAAGGCTTTACAGGCTTTGTACACCTGAATATGGCTGTTTATCCCGTTTTTCTGGCAGATCCTCTCAAGCTCCGTTAGCTTTGCTGGGAAGTGTCTGTGAACTGACATCTTCAGGTCTCCACAGATCATCTGCAGGGTTTGAGTCTGGGCTTTGGCTGAGCCCTTCAGGGACAGTCAGAGACTTGTCCTGAACCTCCCCAGTGTTGTCTTGGCTTTGTGCTTTGTATCATTGTTGGCTGCATTGTGCAGTGCAGTTTTAGTAGCTGTCTTAAACTGCATACAAGACACTACTTTTACCCATGTTTGCAGATGCATCACATTACAGTTGAAAATATTACACACAGTTGAAAAAAAACACAGATTGCTAAAGTAGTGTTAATGGGCTGTGGACTGAACATGACAGCTGCAGAGACTGTGTTTGGGTATCATGGATCATATTAATACCTGAATGAAAGGACTGCAAGAACTGTAAATGAGCTTCTGTGCAGACTAATTCAATTGAAAAATAATATCAGCCTCAAGTGAGGGCTTGTTAAGCTTAGCCAGACCACAGTGAGGGAAGCACGAGCTGACAGCTGGGGTTGGTAGACGAGGGTTCATAACAACACTTATGACAATCTGCATTTAAAATACTGATTTTTTTGTTAACATACAGAGATTGTGAATGTAAAAGTACATTTTTTTGCCATAGAAATGTACTAAAAATAAAACAAACAGTAAAATACAAGTATCTCTTAGATATACTTAAGGACAGTGCTTGAGGAAAAACATAGCGATGAGAAGAAACAGTGTTTTGTGCCAACAGTGCAGCACTGTACCACACAAACACCGTGAGTGAGAAACGCCACAGGGGCAAAACAGTCAGTAAAACGATACAACAGTCTGTTTTTTCTCTTGTGTGTTCAGAGTACTTTCACAGAAAACCAGAGTCACACACAAAGACATGACTGCTCACAGACAGCAACAGCTGGTGGACTTACCACTGGAGCAGTTGGAGCCCCCCCAGCCCGGTTCACACTGGCAGGTGTTGGGGGCCGTACAATGGCCATGAACACAGCTCTCTGCACAATGAGCTGGACATGGAGGAGACAGGAAATAAGGCCAGTGATCATTAGAGTCACAAAGACTTTCAAAAAGATATCTGCATGAAAATCAGTCATGGAGAGGTAAATAAAATGAAGTTTTCATTTATATATTCTCTTTAATAGATCTGTAGAATCAAGACATGGCTCTTAAACCTAACTTGCATCGTAAAAATAGGACTTGCAACTCTACTTGGACTGTTGTAAGACTAGGCTTACTTGAGATTTCTATGTTTGAAGGTCCGACTTGACTTAACCTTTGAAAGTCTTAAATTTAGACAAAAAGGGTTTGAAAGCATATCAATCCAGTTATAAATAAGCCTTATTTTTGGCTGTATATGATAACCAGATTGCCATCAAAAGAGCAGACATCTTTACGCTGATTTTCAATCAGCTTTTTCGTCCCCATGCATCCAACAGTTTTGTTTTCTAGTAAGAGGACACTAATGACATTGGCTTACTTTAAATCAGGTCATCATTCAAATTAAAACTTTTCTCTTATTGGCTTTCTGGCTTAAAGGGTTAATCATCAGTTGTTTTTTGTTTGTGGCCAATTGGTGATAAAACTTAAGATCAAGCTGAAAACTACCCATTTAATATTAATTAGTGAGTAAGTTGATAGGTTAAACGTTATTTATATATCACCAAAAGAGACTGGTCTGGAAAGACTGAATACCAAAGTTTGGTATCCACAAAAGTTTTGGTTGACTTCAATTGTTGGACTATTGAGTGTTGTTACAGGAGGATTAATAGTCTGGTTCCTGGTTGTATGACCTAAAGCAAAAAGTCTTAAGCCACTGTAACATATGTTGTTACGTGCAGAAGACAGCACAGGCAACTGTAAAAGACAGCACTCATCCTGGCCATAGGTTAATTTCACTGCTACCATTGGGTAGGTGATACCATAACATCAAGGTAGACAAAGCTCATGTTAATGACAATCATAAGACAGGAAGACGTTTAAATGGTGTGCAGGGTACAGTGGCAGTTGGCCAATAATCCACTTCACTTTTCTTCTAAATAATTAAGCCCATTGATACCAATTTTTTAATTATTCTTCTCATGTTTACTTGTTCTTTTGTAAGATTGTGCATGTAACTCTTTTTCATTGTATGAAATGCACTGGTGGCATTTTAATCTATGTGACAGTAAATCACTCCAGCCCTCAGCTGCTAAATATGCTGGGCAGGACCATACCCCGTCTGCATGTTGGATGGTTGTGTTAGACAGAAGTACAACAACGACAACAAGAGGCTCCCTTTGTCACCAACTGACATTTATAGCTATATCTCTAAATCTGTCATTGAACCATCAAACACACTTTCACTAACAAGGCTTCTCAGAAGTTTTTAAAATTCTAATTTGTAGCAAGAAAACTGACTCCATCTAAACAAAATATACAAAATTTAACTTTACTGCAGTTTCTTATTGGACATGCCATGTTGCCTAGAGTATGTGGCAAATCTTCCTTCCTGCAGTGCTTTATTGAGGAGCATAGTAATATTGTCAGACCAGCATGTGATAGTTTCTTATACAACAGAGCCTTTTCACACCAAAATAAATTCTCCTCTGAAATCCTGAGGCACAGTATCACATCCCCTGTGTGAATCAAACTCTGATCTCTGTCTCCACCAAAAAATACAGATACTCAAACTGTCTGTTATCACCAACTACTTATATTATGTTTTAACATAATGCTCTCTTTTACTGTCACTGCTGAACAACAGTTGTTGTTATTGCCACGGGTCACTGTAGCTTTACACCTGTCGCTGCCTGCTGGTAACTGAAAGAGAAGGGAGGGGGAGGTCCACAGTAGCCTCAATGGTAAGTGAGGTCACTGTAACAACAGCACATGTGGAAGACACAGGTCCTGTTTTCTGACTGGTGACAGTCATTTAGCTGAACCGTGTTTCCCAGTGTCCTCAGTATGTAGAAGCAGTATTTAATTCTTTGGAAATCTGTGTGGTGACTGTGAAGATCACAGCATATGATTCACATCATTTTCATACTCATCAAACCATTCACTGACCTTTATTGTGCATTTGTTATAGAAGTCCTATTATTTGTCCATTTTTTTCTTTAGTTTGTTATCTGTCTCTATGTAACAGAGAGTAATTAATTTTGTCGGTTTTCAGTTATACCTTCCTTTGAATAAGGAGTTTGGTTTTACTTCTGAAGAACATCAGGCTCTGACACGATGTTTATCCATTTTGAAAGATTTGAATGGTTAAGTTTTGTGTGAAAAGAGCTCAAAACAATTGTTTGTTTAAAAAAAAAAGTATTTTTCCATATAGTTAATGACAGTCTTTTTGGCATGAAACAAAAATATTAAACTATGTTACTTCTAGATTAGGTCTTTTTGAAACAGACTAATGACAATATGTTGTTCTTGCATCAGTACCTTCATGAACCCTTTGGTGCCTGTACTCTTCCACTTTACCATTTTCATTGTCAGAATTCATCACAGCTTCCATCTTTTGTTAAAGTCAATGTACTCATCTGTATCTCAGTGTGTGTTTGGGTGTGTATGCGTGACAATACTCACGAGCACAGATCTCTCCATTCTCGTAGAATCCCGGACAGCACTGGGACTTTCTTCGGTACATGGTTTTCTCTCCTCTACGATATGCTGTTCGATAGCTCACCCTGCAAACATAACCATGCATTACGAAGTAATGGATATTAATACAGAGAAGCTTTAAAACTGGAAATAAAAAAGAACATATTATGTAATTATCATCTTGTTCTACTTAGACATGTGTGTTAGACATGTGTGAAGAATTTCATCCTGCACTGTGTATCATCACCTTTCTTTTAAAATCCCCTATCCATAAAAACATTTGAATTTAATCCACCAGGGTTCATTACAGTGGATTTCATCTCAGTATGCTACCCTTGAGGCAGCTTTAAAACCTCATGCAACAGCTCAGCTATAACATTTACAATTAAAAAGACAGTAATTATCTTGATAATTATCATAATTATAATGTAGTTAAAATTATATAATTATCTTTATCAGTTACTGCTGTCAAGCTATTGCAATCTAATACAAAACCTTAGCAATAAATACTACATTTATAAAGATATGATTGTTCAATTTTGATTGACAATTTAATAATGAAGTGAAATGAAATTAAAACTGTAAGAAAGTTTTACTTTAAAACCTTTTTATTACTGAGGTTGCTGTTTGCAGTAATGTTGAACAGAACTGCATAATATTAAAATGTGTTTCTGATGCTTTGCCCTCCCCATTCACAAACATGAAGGAAGAAGAATATTAGAAACAAATTTTGATATGCAACCTTAGTAATGAACATAGACATTGTCAATTATAACTGAAAATCATTATCTTGTTTAGAATTTTTGGCTGAGCTGTTGGATTGGATTGCCTCTGATTTACAGGTGCATCTCATAAAGTCCCCACCGAGTGTAAGTACATGTTGTCTCGCTTGGACATTTCTATGTTGACCACAAACACATGCAAGCTATGTGGAATTAGAAACTTAAAATTGCCCATACTGTTAATGTGTGTGAAAATAGTTGTCTGTTAATGTGTCAGGCCTGTAATAAACTGACCACCTGTCTAATGCATTAACCACATATTACCCAAAGCATTCTGGGCTAGGTCCTAGCCCCCTGCAGCCCCAGACTGGATAAGCAGATACAGATAATGAATGGATGGTAGATAGAAGAATGGAAATATGCCTGGATGGAAATTAAATGACATTTAAATAATTCATCCTGTGGTATGGTCTGGAAAATGGTCCGTGGTGGTAGTGGTACATAGGCTAGAGCAGGCACAAACAAAGGTATGGTCCTTCAACAAAGCACTACTTTCTTCACATTTAAACATACACATTTTCGTCTGCATCAGGCCTCAGTGATGTGGTCCTTACCTGTGTCTGGTGCACTTGAACCAGTTTAGGATATCAGTGCAGCTGGTGTAATAAATCTGATCAAAAGGATGAGCATACGACTCCTGCACTGTCACTGAGTAACTGAAACCACAGGAAGAGAGAGAGGGAGAGAAAATCAGCAGAATCAGTGTGTGTTTTTTTGTGTGCGTGTAGATGTGTGTGTGTGTGTGTGTGTGTGTGTGTGTGTGTGTGTGTGTGTGTGTGTGTGTGCGAGAGAGAGAGAGCAGGGATTCCTTTCTACATGCATCCTATCACTCATGTTAATTTCGCAGGACTCCTGTTAACTGACACACATCTCTGCCCTGCCTTCACTAACCACTGACTGGTTAATCAGGGTATAATTAAACTGCTCTACATGTTTTGTTTTGGGTTTTTTTACCTTTTTGGGGCCTTTTCTGATAGAAACACTAACGTAGTTGGGACCAGTAGTTACCATTAGGGCTGAAGCCCTTTCCTAATGAGGCAAAAATCATTTCTGAGGTACTGGGTGAGGTTAGGGGTAAAGTTTGAGATGGGGTTAGGCTGTCCATAATGAAAGGAAATTAATGCAATTTCTTTAGAAGGATGGCTGCACAACCTGCTGTTTGATGGTTACGGTTTGGTTTTAGAGTTCCGGTTAGAATCAGGGTTAGGATCAGTGTTGGCGTTAGGATTGGGTTTGGGGTTGGGCTCTCCTTAATAAATGGAATTTAATGCTGTTTCTTAAGAAAGATAGCTTCACTAGCTGCTGTAAGACTCATGTTTAGGTTAGGGGCTAGGGACTGCATTAATTCCAATGAGTTACCCTAGTGTGGATAGTGGAACAAATGTGTGTGTGTGTGTGTGTGTGTGTGGGTCCACGTGTGTGTGTGCGCGTGTGTGTCTAAGCACCACAAATGAACCGGTTGGTTTTTGGTGCTTGTTGGAACATCACAGGCTTAGTTCAGTGAAAAACAGTTTCTCTGGCAATATCTGCATTGATTATTTTCTCCAAACTCCAGGAGAAATATTCATTGCCCATTCACATCTACATTTCCTAATAATAGTCAATGTTCAGGTAAGTATAGAGCGAAGGCTTTTAGGAAAGGATTACTATAAATTTGAATTTTATACCTAGAGTATATAATTTTTCCATTTTTTTTTCATATTTATTTTTTTTTTTGAAGAAAATTCATTTATCACTTGGAAAATTCATAAAAGTTTTAGCACACAGCGCGCACAGAGCAGAAAGTTTTAACTTAATGAACATTTTTAAAGCCCTAATTTGTAAAGCTCTATTTTTTATGCTTTTTAAAATTCTGAAGAATTCTTTATATTTTCCATTAAGCTTCGCCAAATAAACTATGTAATTAGCAATTGTGAGTGGATTCTAGTGGAAACAGAGACAGGAATCAATTAGTACATCTCCAGTTAATTAATTCCAACTAACTGTCTCTTAGTCCATACACAGCAAGTCAGCTGAACATGCAAAAATCTGAACAAAGACAGAGAAATGTTCCCAATAATAAATGAATAATGAATTAATATTTAGTTGGTTTTTAAATAGAGATTTTCTTCCAAGGATATTCCTATTATCCCCACATTACGTTCTCCTATTATCCCACATAGTTATTCGTTTCTGAAACACCTCTTAAGTTATTTATAGATAAAAATCATCAAGACATAGATATAAAAGTAAGTACCCACCATTCACTTAAATTTTGAGCCCTATTTATAATTTGTAAATGAAAAACCACCAAAAGAAAACAAACTTAAAGTAAGTAGTACTACATGACAGAAAATCTTTTTACCTTAACATTGTTTAAGAAAAATTTGACAAAAGGGTGTTTTTTAACACATTTTGTTTTTCATTTATACTTTTTTTTTGTGGTTTTTTTTTTTATAACTACAGTTTCAGTTATTTTAGACTTAATTTTTATTATTTACTTCAGTTTTTTTCTCAACAAATTCAAAAAAATTATTTTTTTTTATGGAAAATTTGATTTTGTAAGCTTTTCTTGTTGTGTGGCTGACTTCTTGCCTATGTCTCTTCTGTTGTTTTGCTCTTCTTCTCCTTTGGCCTTGAAATCCTACTCTGTCTCTTCTGCCTCTTTCTTCCCCTAATGTTTTCTCCTGAATCTGTGCTCTGTGTTTAGCTAGCTGGTTCTAGATTCTCGCTTGAAATCTTAATATGCTTCTTCATCTTTCTTTAATTCTCTTTAAGATAATCTCACTTAAATCTGCCTTCAATTTTTCTTCTTTTTTTAAAAAGCTTTTTCCTTCAACATTTTTATTTTTTTAATTTTTAAAACTTCTTCAACACATTTTTTTTCATTTAACATCACAAGTATTTTTATCATTTATGTATATATTTTCAATTATAATCTTTATTTCATCAGGGTATTTTTATACAAATACAATCAAGATTAGTTTTTTTAAGACAGTTTATTTAACTTTTTGTTAGAACATATGTATTAGTGACTTTTATGACTATTTAGCGGTTTCCCTAAGTTTTTTTGGCACAATAGATCACTTGCAGGACATAACCTTCAAAACCTGAAAACAGGCAAAGAATGCTAACAGGCTGTTAGTGACAATTTGTTGTAAAAAAAATGGTTCTAATTCAATATCAGTCAGAGAATGACAAGTTAAGTCAGGTTGTTTTAAAGTAAGAAGAAATAAAACAATTTAATTCAAGAAAAGATTGTTTAAATTTTAACAGATTTTTTACAAGACAAAACAAGTCAATCCAAAGAGGCACAAGGTTCAAACAGAAGAAAACAGCCAAGCCCAACAGCCTAAAAACAGAATGTGAAGGCAAACAGTAGTGATGCAGCACTGCAGTTTTGCCTTTGAAAGATTTAGGTTTTTCCACAGGTTGCTTTTTTTTCCACGCAGGACTACTGTGATTTCTGAATGCAGACTACTGATCTCTTTTATGCAGCCTGTCTCACTCTCCATTATAGAGAGTGCACTTGAGGGACATAATCTCCCATATAAGGTGACCAAAATAAAATTAAAACCTTGACCACAAGAAGATTTGTTGTTGTTTTGCAGGTTTCAATTGCCATTGCATTGCATTTAGTTCAACCGGTGTTGCAAGCCATTCAATAAATTAAATAGAATTCCAAGATTGAATCTAGAAAAAAAGCAATGTGCCCCAAAGTTTGTTACCCTCCTAGTTCCATGAATTCAGTTATTTTTTTTTATTATAAGATGTTCCATCAACAGATGATTTTTAATTTTTTTAGATTCATTTCTATTTATTTTTATTTTTTTGATTTTTTTTTTTTTTATTTTTTTTTTTTATTACTTTTTTCTTATTTCATATTATTTTTTGTTTGCGAATTTTAGAGAGAATTTTTTTGGAGTAGACAGTCCTTTTAATAAACTGCAGACTTACAACTACTAAACCACAATAAAACCAGTACATAGGAGAGACCACCCTTAAATGAGATTGTCCAGTCCATCCCAATCTGCTACTTGCATTGGTTTCCACATCAAATGCATCAGAGTTGCAGTCACATCTGCCATCAGAGCCAAGAGCACAAGCAGATCACCCAAGTCCCTGTGGTCAAAAAGCCCCAGTAAATGATAGCAGCAGTGTATTGAACAAACAGAGCAAGCAGTCTGATGTGATCTCTCCAGGCTTAGAGAAAGCAGGAAACAACAGACAGAAACATGCAGGCCACGAACAGCAGAGCACAAGGGCACAACCACACAGCCATCTCTGTGGCAGCCTGTGACAAAAAACAATGAAGAATAACAGACAGAATGTCTGTATTGAAGAAATCAAAATGTCTAAAAAAAATAAAAAAATAAATAAAAAAAAATAAACATTGATAAAATTTAATAAAAAAAGAAAAAAAAAAAAAAAAAAAAAAGAAACTATATAAAAAACAACAAAAACACAAAGTGATTGTAGATAGTGATTTTTTTTTCTCTTTTTCCTCTCTTTGCATTTCTATATTTCAAATTAAATATCTATCAAAAAAAGTATTAAAAGGTCAAATTAAAAATTCAACTATGTGTTCATTATCATGTTATTCACCATAATGTAGTCACAATACAAGATACAAAAAGGTGATACATTGATACATTTTATGGAAAAAAAAAAAGTATACATCAAAAAAAAATTTCAAATAAGTAAAAAAAAAAAAAAAATAAAAAAAAAAAAAAACAATGTTTTAGAAAAAAAAAAAAAAACTACTAAAAAGATGCAAGCTGTATGAAGATGTGTGTGATGGAATGTGTGAAAGTGAATGATGTGTGAGTGTGTGACAGTACTATTGAAAAACACATGAAAAGCCGACCATTTAACTACTGTTTATGTTCTATAGTCATTTTACCGTTTCATTATGTCTGGGTTCACTTTGTTCTACCCTGATCAACAGTCCTCTCTGAAATATCAAATCCTCTAACCAGCAAAAACAATAACACCATCCAACAGAGCTTTTTGTAGAAGTGTTTACTTTTTGTAGAAGTGTAAAATTTTGAAGAGTGTTTTTTTGTGTTATGGTTTGTTTATTATTTGACAGTGTTTTTTCTGGTTTTGCAGTCAATCACAAGTTCGAGTTTCAATTTCAAATCAAGTCAAGCATCAAAAAATCAAAAACTCGTTTATCACCAATTAAACTTCGTTTTGAATCCTAAGTTTAAATCATAAACAACCAAACTGAATATTCAAAAAACAAGGTAAAATAAATGAAATCATTTAATCAATGAATAAAATTTAAATTTTTAATTAATTTAATTTTTTTTTTATTTTTAAATTTAATTTTTTTAAAAAACTGCAATGATAATGGCTTGGTGTCATTTATGTTGGTGTGATTTTTGAAAAATCCAATCAAATCCTTTTTTTCATTTTTTCCAACATTGCAAAGCAAACTAAAATCAAAAAAAAAAACCAAAAAAAAAAGTTCCAAACAATTTGGATTGAAGGAAGTGTTTTTGAGTTTTGAGAGAAAAAGTTTGGTATCAGAGTGATGTTTACTATTAACTATCTTCTTTAATAGATGCTCCAACCTGAAAATGGAATGTAAATGTGAAGAAAAATGATTTCACAAAAACAAATTGAAGCAATCTATAGCTGGCCGACTTTAACATACAACATTTTGCTTGAGTTGAGTTTTCTATTTATAACTAATGAGCTGCTAAATAAAAAAGTTAAAAAAAGAGAGAAAAGAAGAGAGAGAGTAAACCTGACACAAATAATAACAAACAGTAGCTAGAGATCACCACCAGATCACCAGACACACTCTGACACTCTGACTGACAAACTGACATTTGAAAATGTCTTGTTGAAAATGTCTTGTGAGCAGAGCTTATTTTACCTCACAAATTATCTTTGACTGCTTACAAACAGCTGCTGCAGAGAGTACAGAGCAACAGAACACCAGACAACAGCAATGCTTCTTTTGCAATTTAGGCAAATAACTTGTGATTGTAATATGAAATAGTTACAGTTGATATTTATTTAAATATGTGGAAATTACAGGTTAGCACAAATTTTTTGAGAAGTCAGCGACCTTAATTTTCTTTTAATCTAAATGTGATAATCTGAAGTCTCATCTGTCATACTTTTCACTCCTGCTTTTGCAATGTGACTGGCTGCAGTGACACTGATTCAAAGTGTATCTGTTTTTTTTAATGTGTCTCAGTTCTAGTGATGAATAATGTTGGTCAGTCAGTCAGATCTCCACTTTGGTCCAGACTAAATATATCAACTATTGATTAGATTGTCAAGATGAATTCTAATGACTATGTTGATCTCCTTTTTACTAATACTCAGTAATAATAAGTATTAGTAAAAATCTAATACTAAATCTAATGGCATTCCCATTTAGTGCTAATTAGCAAGTGGTAGCATGCTAAAAACTTTAATACGACGATGACCATGGTAAACGTTGTACTTGCTAAGCATCACCATGTTAGTGTTTTATGAATAAGTCACTATGTTACTAATCTTTAATTTCAAGTGAGGTCACCAGTCATTGCTATTAAAATCTATAAAGACTATTAAGTCTTTTGCCATGTCAAGTCTAAAGTCCTCAGATTCTGAGTCAAGTCCAACTCATGTGACTCAAGGCCACATCACTGGTCTGTGTGTATGAGCTGAATTGAGTTAGAATTTATCTGCAGTCTGAATTTGACACAGGCTAAAGGCTGAAAACCTGTAATCATTCCTATGTTCCCACAGTCAAGTCTTTTGTTTTTGCACAGTCTGGTTAGAATGACAATTTTAGAGGACCTGCTGGCTTTGCAATTTGAAGCATTGTTTCACCACTGAGTACATCAGTCCCACATTTTCAATGGGAACCTTGAATTTCCAAAATGGTGCCTTCAGCATAGAAACATAAATGTTTGATTATCTGATTATCATATAATCAACAGCATTCAACACAGTTCTGTACACACAGCCCTTCTGGGAAATTACAAGCATGAAAATAATCAGTTATTTTACACAGCTGGAATATTTTATTATGACAGAACTCTAGCAAAAGATTGATGGTTACACAGTGTTTTTTTTATATATATCAAAGCTTTTAATGATAAAGAACATCTGCACAAAGCATAGACAGTTTCTACGATCAGATCTGAGAACAGATCAGAACTTCAACAGTTTGACAAGAAATCACAGTTAGTCACTTTTTGAGCAAAAAAACAAAACCATGAGGCCAAGATTGCATTATGGAGAAAGAAAAAAAAAATATATAAAAAATTTAAAACTGTGCTAAAATAAGGGTGGCATTTCTATACCTGCACCATTCTATCAAATAAAATATTCTACAAGTTTGTGCATCATTTTATTCACATTTTAAAATAAAGTTGTTGGTTTTAACAAAGTTTGTCTGTGTGTAAATTTTCGGCTATTTTTCGGCGACCCTGGTTTGTACCAGGGTCGCAGCAACAACAGTCATTACCACGAGCACCTAATTTTCTCAAGATTATGTGGCTATTAACAATATAACATTTCATTCGGTCAAAACACATGGAATGGATTATTACATCCATTTCTATTTTCAGCCGCTTTTCCTTAGTCAGGTCACAGTGACAGCAGGTTAATCCAGGTAGTCCAGAAATGTTGCTCCCCAGCAACATTTTTCAGTTCCTTCAGGGAGATTTCAGGCCCCCCAGACTGGATGAGATATGTATTGTCTTTGGTGTGTTCTCCAGTTGGAAATGCCCAGAAAACCTGGAAGGCACCCACAAGGGATCCTGCTAAGATGCCCAAAACACCTCATCTAGCTCAGACACCCATTTCGACCTGTTGTTTTCCTTTTTTCGGTCATTACCTAAAGCTCATTATCATAGGAGAGGGTTAGAACATAGATTGATGGGTAAATTGAAAGTTTTGCCTAGTTTAAATTTTTTGAGTAACTTATCCAAACTTTGCCCTCCCTAAATATGGTAGGAGAGAGAAATCTTGTCTGTTTTTTCTGACAGTGAGATTATTTCTTTCATTCAGCTAACTTTTTGAGTGCTATCATTCAACTACGCTACAATTGTGTAGCAACTCCACAGTCTCATCATTTACACCGGGGGCCTGCTGACTGCACTGAAGCTGGTCAGCATGACGACAGAAAAACAGATATCCCCCAGAACTTAGAAGGAGGTCACACAGAGGATGCAGAGGAGGAAAGAGAGCTTGGTCCACACAAAAGTACCTGAGGCATAGGTGGAGATATGAGCCTTAACTCCTTTCTATCATTATCAGCAACATGAGATGACTGAGAACAAGATGGACGAGCTAGTGGCTCTAATGAGGCATCAAGAGTGACTTCTGTGGGTGTAATGTTGTGTATTTCACAGAGACATGACTACAGGAAGATAACCCAGATCCAACACCTATAATGGGCAGCCTTGAGACAATTCAGACAGCCCAGACACTGAAAAGTTAGTTGTGGGCCTATCTCTATACCACATAGCCAGGGAGTTCTAACATGCCATCCTAGTTGTTTTTTTTACATTCCCCCAACACTTAAGAGGAACACTGACTCAGAACCTACAGTTGAATATTGGAGCTTTAAAAATGTTATATAAAAAGCATCAGCTGCAGCAGCACTGACTGCACAGATTTCAGGTTGGCTGTGCAGCAGCAAAAAACTGAACAGAGCATCAGCAGTTTGACAAGGAAATCACAGTTAGTCACTTTTTGAGCAAAAAAAGCAAAACCATGAGGCCAAGATTGCATTATGGAAAGAAAAAATATATAAAAAATTTAAAAACTTTATTGCTAAAATAAGAGGTGGCATTTCTATACCTGCACCATTCTATCAAATAAAATATTCTACAAGTTTGTGCATCATTTTATTCACATTTTTAAAAATAAAGTTGTTGGTTTAACAAAGGTTTGTCTGTGTGTAAATTTTTATTTTTTATTTTTTTTAGGCCGACCCTGGTTTGTACCAGTGCATAGCAACTTTCTTGATCATTACCACCAGCACCTAATTTTATCAAGATTATGTGGCTATTAACAATATAACATTTCATTCGGTCAAAACACATGGAATGGATTATTACATCCATTTCTATTTTCAGCCGCTTTTCCTTAGTCAGGTCACAGTGACAGCAGGTTAATCCAGGTAGTCCAGAAATGTTGCTCCCCAGCAACATTTTTCAGTTCCTTCAGGGAGATTTCAGGCCCCCCAGACTGGATGAGATATGTATTGTCTTTGGTGTGTTCTCCAGTTGGAAATGCCCAGAAAACCTGGAAGGCACCCACAAGGGATCCTGCTAAGATGCCCAAAACACCTCATCTAGCTCAGACACCCATTTCGACCTGTTGTTTTCCTTTTTTCGGTCATTACCTAAAGCTCATTATCATAGGAGAGGGTTAGAACATAGATTGATGGGTAAATTGAAAGTTTTGCCTAGTTTAAATTTTTTGAGTAACTTATCCAAACTTTGCCCTCCCTAAATATGGTAGGAGAGAGAAATCTTGTCTGTTTTTTCTGACAGTGAGATTATTTCTTTCATTCAGCTAACTTTTTGAGTGCTATCATTCAACTACGCTACAATTGTGTAGCAACTCCACAGTCTCATCATTTACACCGGGGGCCTGCTGACTGCACTGAAGCTGGTCAGCATGACGACAGAAAAGCAGATATCCCCAGAACTTAGAAGGAGGTCACACAGAGGATGCAGAGGAGGAAAGAGAGCTTGGTCCACACAAAAGTACCTGAGGCATAGGTGGAGATATGAGCCTTAACTCCTTTCTATCATTATCAGCAACATGAGATGACTGAGAACAAGATGGACGAGCTAGTGGCTCTAATGAGGCATCAAGAGTGACTTCTGTGGGTGTAATGTTGTGTATTTCACAGAGACATGACTACAGGAAGATAACCCAGATCCAACACCTATAATGGGCAGCCTTGAGACAATTCAGACAGCCCAGACACTGAAAAGTTAGTTGTGGGCCTATCTCTATACCACATAGCCAGGAGTTCTAACATGCCATCCTAGTTGTTTTTTTACATTCCCCAACACTTAAGAGGAACACTGTCTCAGTAACTACAGTTGAATATTGGAGCTTTAAAAATGTTATATAAAAAGCATCCAGCTGCAGCAGCTTGCACCCTCTACTAAATTTATTTAATGTACTGACTACCTTAGAGTGTATCTAACTGTAGGTATGTGGGAAAAGGGGTGATTGAAAACTTTCAGATTCAGATATATACCAAGTATTGTTTCTTCAGCAGGTATAGTGTTTGAAATATTCATGATTTTATCCAATCCCCAATGAAGAACACCAAATGCCTTTTTAACAAAGAGGGGTGAATCCAGAGATGTTAATATGGAGTCCATCACTTCATAATATCACTGTGTACAGCTGTTAGGGTGATTGAAAGACATGCGATGCCAAGCCATCATCTAGTTGGCATGGTATTTTTTTGGGCCGGACAATGTTGGACACTCCAGGTCAAGTTCATGTGCTGCCATGGTAGGAAGTTTTCAAAACATCACAAAGATATCTTCTCTGAGTGTTTTGAGTATCCTTGCAGCCTTTTTTATTGGACGTTTGCTGTGTTATAGTTCTGCATTCACAGTTTCAGTGAGAGAGAAAAACATTAGCAGTGTATTCAGTGTAAAGAAAAGTGTCAAGTCTCTGCCAGTGCATATAGTTCCTCAGGCTTCAACTTTTCAGTCACAAAATGGAAACATGGAGACACTGGCTCATTGACTGCTGTGTCAGCAGTTTCATCCATAATCACAGAGAGGACGTCATGGGCTTTTATCTCTGTAATTTAAGCTCACGATGGAACAAAATTTCAACAAGCTCAATGATGTCATGGACTCCTTGCGAGTTAACCATGACGTTAACTCTGGGACATCCTGACCCCTTTAACTTCAGTAAATGGTAAATGGACTACACTTCTATTCTATACACACAGGACTTTCCATACAAATACCCACACACTCACATACTGACCTAACCTGAAAAATGGAGGACAGCACTATGGGAAATACTATTTGAAGATCAAGCTCAACACAGGACTGGGACAAAACACCAGTCGTGAAACCAACATGCTTCTACTTGGATAATGATATCCACTTGATTTGTCTAACTCAGATGATTTGTATTAGCTGCAGCTAAGCTTTAGAATGCCTTTTTTCAAAACCAGGACTACTAATGTTTGCATGGATTTTGACTACTGTTGGAGTCAGGCTAAGAAGAAATCATTTCACATTCAGTCTGGTAAAAGGATTGATTACAGTGACATATAATTCTTTAAGTGTACAGTAAATGTGATATATAGCATTGTATTAAGAAAATATCTACAAATACACTATTTTGAATTATTTTTCAATTTTTGCAGAGAAAAAATTAAAAGTAAGTGCATCAGTTTTAGCTTGTAGCTAATTAGCATCTATTACCCTTGGGCAGGTTAACATAAACGACGACAGAACAGCAAATACACAACGTAGAACAGCACAATACATAAACATTTTTTTTGTTTGATATTGATAAACTGGTATCTTCGTCAAAAATGTGTCAAAACAACCAAACCCCATGTACAAGGTTAAAAATTATGTTTTTTATGTTTATCTAATCCAAACTGCCAAGTATACAAGTAATACTTGAATCTCTGGAGGGATCTTTAGGTTTTGCCAGTGTTTCCACAGGAAGTATGTCTGGTGTTCTTCTTTAATGGTACAGAAACAGGTGTTGACTACAGCCCACATTATGGCAACTTTATTACTCCAGCTGCTTGATGAATCTGAGGAAGCCAATAAGGTTAGTTATGTGTCTTTTGGCTAGTTTCCTTTCTAAATGGTTGGTTGATGGAGGAAGCCTTTAAGATGTCTCCAGTGGCTGTATGGCTGCTGACAGTATGTCTGTGCATGCGGTTTATGGCCCAGCAGGGCCAGTCCTCTCTGGTTTCACTAAGCTAAGAGTAGGCACAGCTGCAGCCACCAACGCTGAAACCCTCCCAACCCCAAGACAACTGCACTGCTGCACAAACAAGGGCCATGCTGTGTTTGTGTGAAAGGGCTCCAGACACGACCCCTAATAGAGAGGATTAGGCTGGGCTGCACAACTTTGATACACTGTTCCAGGCAGCACAGTATTGACTCCTCTCTGTTCACTCACAAAGGACTGCCAGGAACCAAGACCTGCTGTCTGAAGTCCCTCCAGGACCAGACAAAGGCTGTACACAGGCCATGGACCTATATTTATTTGCAGACACTTGCAGTTTTTAGGGCCCATTTCCACAAATGAACGAAGCATCCAACTGTAGCTAAATGAGACGTATAGGTAGCCTTGTCATTGCTAATTCTATACACAATTGCTTCTAGTGTCAATAAATGCTGTAGTATTTGGTGAGAAGTTGTAATAGCTACCAAGAGATCAGGAAATTGTTTGTCCCCTCACAAGGCTATTATGACTATAAGATGGCTGTTCATAACCATGCACACTGGAACGTATTTTCGATGATGTGTGCTGCACGGCATATATGCAATTGCATGACCGTATATTTTGTGTTTTGAAGGTATAAACAATACTAAACTTGAAAGATGTTTTCTGAACTTTCAACTGAAGCTTGTGTGGAAATAAACAGAGCAGTTGGGGGATTAACAGTATGATACAACTTTCTGTGCAGTCTTTAAAACTGCAACAAGCTAAGTTGTTGTAACACATAGGGTCGTACATTTCTCTATGATCATTTTGGGACATTATGACATTATTTTGGGACAACCATGTCTAGAGCATAGTACCTTCACATTGGAATACTATTGGTACACTAAAACTGAGTGTGTGGTGATGGTTGGTGGGTACTTCTGTCCAACAATGCAACAGATACCAACAGCTTCAAAACCAAAATTAAACTCAAAAAATCCTTTAAAGTCTGTTGCTATTATATTGCTATTTTAAAAGTTGCTATTTTATTAACTTATGTCAATGCACATCTTGGTACAAAGCATTAAACCACCAGACAACAGTACAATAAAACTTCAACTGCGTCAGAACAAATATTAGTTAACATGCACAGAATAACCTTGCTAATGTAATACAAGAGGTTTGCAGAGCTCAAAGAACAACTGTGCTAATGAAGCTGACCCCCCCCCCCTAAAAAAAAAACAAAAAACAAAAAACACATTAATTTTCAAAAAGGCATCTGTGCAAAAATAGTTCACAACAACATTTCTATTCTGGCTTAGACTAGAATTAACAATCAAAAATAACTTCTTTTTTTTTTTTTATTCACAAAATTAGTGTTTTTAAGCCAGTTTCAGTGAACAGTTTACTTTATTGTTTACTGGGTTTTATTTTAACTTTGTTTGAGGTGGGAACAAGCAGCACTCTTACTTTCCCATGGAGGCTCATTGGTTGTACCAAACAAAACAACAGCTGAGGCTGATGAAGCAGTCCTACAGCTGACTCTAATGGATGTTAAGCAAGCCTGTACAGCTTGGACTGACTATAGACCAACTCTGACCACATAATGTTGACTCTTATAAAATGAGCCCATGATGTGTTTAAATGGTCTGAGGATGCAAAAGAAACATTTAAGAAATGGTGGTATGAAATGAAAGACAACCTCCCTGACCGGAAGATAGCCCTTTAGCAGTATCTCAAGTACTGGATATCTGAAGTTTCCAATATCCATCACCAAGAAATTTTCAACATGAGGGAAACACTCCACTCCATTAGTGAGCACACATTTTGTGATGACAGTCTCAACTTGAGGATATAGTAATAAAGTTGTAAATATCTTTGATTTGTTTACTCAAAAACATCCCTCATTTCTGGTTGGCTAACTGAAACCTCTGAGAAAGCACAGCTGTTGTCTGTGTGTTTTGGCTTTCAATTTTGTCGGCTACGGTGTGAGCTGACTTTCCTTCACTCAGTTTCACTGAAACACAGTATGTGTCATCCTACAGTTTGTTTCCATGCAAACCAACACTGCAGTTACAAGTCATCAGCATCAGGGCAACAGTTCAATTCCAACACATAAAATTCAAATTAACATGATTTAATTAAGAACCTCACATATATGGACTTTACAGCCATGCAAATTGGATTTCCACATAACAGCTGGATACAATTTTTTTTCCAATGCTTATTAAGTTTAATCACACAAATATGCTTGTTGGTATCAAATGTCCTACTATTGATCAAACAAAGACTGTAAACATAGTCATTTTCACTGCAGTCGAACTACAATAGCTTGTGTCCTAACGATGCTTAACAGCATATTCTCCTGCACTTGCTGGGAGATATACATTAGTTCAGAGGACATAATATTACATTTGAGTTTTTTCCCCTTAAAACTCCTTCCAGTACGTACAAGTCCTGGAAGGATTTTTAAGGGGAAATTTACTCATGGTCAAACGTTACATGGCAGTTCAGCTCCCTTCAGCCTTTTTTACATCAACCGACACTTCAATTCCTTTCAGCACTTAAATTTCAACTGTGTCTTCAACACCCCTATAACCTTTACACATTCATTTGGCACTCACACTTGAATGAGAACTTATCCACAGATCCTTGAAGTACCCCTGCAGAGAGGTATTACTTAAGTGGACATTTAATCCTACAAGTGGTTCCCATTATGGAGGAGCATGGGAAAAAGTAATTTGCTCCAGTAGGAATGTGCTCAACCCTAATCAAAGATAATAACTCTGAATAGGGAAGGTCTCAAGACAGTGCTCTGTGAAGTAGAAGCAATTCTTAATAGCAGACCTATGACAAAGACACAGATCCTAATGACCTAGATGCTCTGACACCCAACCACCTTGTGCTCCTCAAAGCTCAACCCTAAATGCCACCATGTCTTTTTCAGAAAGAGGACTTGGATGCTGTCTTCAGATGGTAACAAGTATAGTATATGTCCAATTTGTTTTGCAAAAGATGGACAAAGGAGTACCTTGTGGACTAGAGTGATGATTGGTTTCATTACTGGAGACTGGAGATATTGCAGTAATTTTAGATAACAGGACCAAGTAACTCTTTGATCATGAAAAAAATAATTGAAACTACCCCAGGTAAGGGAGGACTATAGGGACAAGTAAAGATCAAGATCTAGACAAGCTGTGCAGGGACTCCTAGCCATGTTCTCAGGTTCCAGCAGATGTTTCTCTCCATGGCTTCAAATGTTATCATTGGAACTCATAGACCCAGAGGGGTCAGAGATACCTTGGCAGGACCCCAATCTGGTCGAACCTCTGCACCCAATATTCAGTTTGGACCAATGACTTCCTCATGTTTGCTTGTCCCTTCTGGGAGTCATCAAACCAAGCACTATTGTCTACTTTGCCTCATTTTAAGGTCAAACTAAAGCCTCTGCAATGCTAGCCTAATGTTGGTGGTTGATTTATTTTAGATCTCATCATTGGCCTCTGGCTTGATCTTTGACTGATTTCACTAGAGGTTGCATTACCATTACAAACTATATGACAGAAATTGTGCAAATTGTCCCAATGCCTACTCTAGCCTTTGCCTCTCTGTTGTATAGCTGCCAACTAACAACCTCATTCCGAGTTCATCAAAATAGTCTTAAAGAAGTAGCTAGATTTTCCCATGTGATGATCACAAGCTGGTGTGGTTTGTAGCCATGTGCACTTTTGTGATGCAACCAAAGGACAGCCAAGCTCTACTCTCCTCTCTTGCCTCTCTGATTATCTAGATGTGGGCATTGATTTGTTCCAAGTGTCCCAATTTTCCCTGTACTCTACCTCTTAGTACTGTGGTGTTTTAGTACTGGGTCATCTCGTGAGCAAATGTGGCTAGGAATATCTTGCTTTCCACCTTAGGTAGAGAGATGATAAAGAACTCTGAAAGGTCCCTTGTTCCCTCCTCATGCTTCACCTCTCTTTCAACTGCTAGTTAGTCTTTGTCAGGTCAGTGTATTTAGAGTGACAAAATTTTCTTGTTGGGAGACAAATATTGAAAAGTGTTCTTGTATTAGAGTTGTTCCAGAGGTGTGTATAAAGTGTTTTGGATGCATTAGTGCACTTTAGATGTGAGCTTAACTGTTGTGCTGAGCTGCATGTTGGTAAAGAGATCTGTATGAAGAGTTTTGAAAAAGTCAACTCAGTATAGAGAAATATTGGTTAGCAATTATCAAAAACTATAAACTAAATTTCACTAGCAGGTTACATATAGGGTCCACTAGTTCACTCCATAGTAAGTTCTCATCACAATAGTGAAGACAAAAAACACTGTTCTGCCACATGTTAACATGGTTGCATCTGATGGGCACTAACCTTTCCTCAAAGTTTTAAATCCCATAACACTTGTGCTTACTGGTCTATAAAAATGTGAATGTACGTGTGGTTTCAGCAGGTGCAACTTATGAGTCCCTTGGGCAATATTTGTTCAGTCTTTCACCATCGACTACTTTACTACTCTTACCAGGAACAGGTGGCACATTTGGAAAAGCTGCAATGAAATGACAAGGGATCCATGTACAAAATGTAAACAACACCAATATGTGCTTACAAAAATCTAAAAAATTCAAACTCAAAGGTGGAAACCACACCAGTGAAAAAGTAGAAAATAGACAGAAGCCTCAAACTTGTGAGTCTGCGAAGAAAATGCCCTACTTTGATTTTATCATGTAACATCTTAATGGAAAATTCTGGTCTTTATTAACACGGGTGTTATTCTCATATTTATGGCCAACATAGCTATCTACTTGTCACCTGTATTTGAGAAACACTGGATTTTTCAAAACTGCATCAGTTTAACACACATTATTCCAATTGCTTTCCCTGTTTCCAAAAGTAAACAGAGAAAACAGCCCCTTGGATAAGCTATTGTAGCTAATGACATAGGAATCTACAGTGTATTCGGACCACTTAATATTTTCATATTTGTTAAGTTGCAGCCTGGTCACTCCTTACTCAATGCCTCATCATAACATAGCAAAAACAGAATTTTACAATTTTTTGCAAATTTATTGACCCTTTGTTGTGACACTTGAAATTTAGCTCAGATGCCTTCCATTTTTCTTGATCATCCTTGAGATGTTTCTACATCTTGACTGGAGTCCATCTGTGGCAAACTCAAATGATTTCACAAGATTTGAAAAGGCATACACCTGTCTATACAAGGTCTCATAGCTGACAATGCATTTCAGAGCAAAAAACAGTTTGAAGGTACAATTTGAAGAAACTGCCTGCAGAACTCATAGACAGGATTGTGTCAAGCACAGATCTTTGGAAGGGTAAGCTTAACAGCTGCTGGCTTCAAAGGGGTTCTATTATATATGCCATCATTGGACAGGAAAATGCAACATTGCTGGCTTCATCTGTTAAAGTAGAGGCTTTTTGTCATTCAGATATAGGTGTCTTTTACATTATTGTCCCTACGGCTTCATTCCACTTCCCACATCAATGACATAATTTAATTTTATTAGAGAGCTGTGATTCTGACAAGCTGTAGCTAGCATCCTGCTACATGCACTGTGATATATTCTGGCATCAATGGATGGTGGAAGAACTATAGGGAGATTATGCCCCCCCCTTTCTCCATCTTCTTCCAGATTCCAGAATACATCCCCCAAAGCTAAGTCTTGGCTGCATAAATTTCTAAAAGAAAATCTTATGCATCAGTTTGGAAAGGCTGATTTTCCAACCAAATTAAGACCCACTGCCAACTCTTGCTTACACATCCCAAAAGAGAAGTAAGATGTATCCCTCATTTTTAATAAATGAAGAAACTCAAATACAACCACCATATTATCCTGAAAACAAGCTTTAAGAAATATATCATCATAATTGCCATTTTTCTTAAAAAGGAGTCCCCTCTCTCTTACTTCAATTATAACTTAACACTTCCCTATTACATTACAGAGAAAGGATTTCATTACAGTACATTGTATTCTCTGACTATGTTTACTTATTCAAATCATATTTTCGGTTTGTCACTTTCTGTCAAACGCACACAATGTGTTACTCAACAAGCACTTTATTAGGAACACCACATTAATACTTGGAAGTTCCTCTCTTAACTCTTAAAACAGCCTCTTTAATTCGTGGCATAGATTCCACAGGATGCTGGAAACTTTCCTCTGAGGCTGTGGTCAATGGGGATGTGATTACATTTTTGCAGAATTGTCAGGTGCATATTCATGTTACCAATCTCCTGATCTACCACATCCAAAAAGGGGCTCTACTGGATCCAGATCTGGAGACTGGGGAGGCCACTGAAGTTCTTTGAATCCATTGTCATGTTCATGAAACCAGTTTGAGTCGATCTTTGCATTGTTACATTGTGCATAATCATGCTGGAAGGTGCCATTAGAAGATTGTGGGCTTAAAGAGATGCACAGGGTCTACAGATTCATATTCAGATTGTCTGTGGCATTCAAACCATGATTGATTGGTAATTAAAGTTCCTCAAAGTGTGTGAAGAAAACATTCCCCATAACCTGCCTATAAACTATTGACACAAGGAAGGTAGGTTCCTTGAATTCTAACTATTGATGCCAAAATCTGACCCTACCATCAGCAGACCAGGCTACTTCCTTCCACTCTTAAACTGCACTTATGTAGTGCTAGTCTTATCAATCACTCAAAGTGTTTTACCCTACATGCCACTTTTCCCATGCACACACTCACACATACTAATGGAGCAATATAGGGTTCATCATCTTGCCCAAGGACACTTCAACATGTGGACTGGAGGTTGTCAGTCCACTAACTGGACAGCACACTATACTTCCTGAACCACAGCTGCCCATTTCCAGTTTTGTTGAGACTGTGTCCACCGCAGCCTTAGATTTCTGTTCTTGGCTGACAGGACTGGAACCTTACATGGTCTCCTGTTTTTCTAGCCAATCCACCTCAAGGTTGGGCATGTTGTTCATTCTGAGATGCTTTACTGCTCACCTGTAAAGAGCATTTATCTTAGTTACCGTAGCCTTTTCTGTCAGCTCCAACAATCTAGTCATTCTCCTCTGACCTCTGTCATTAACAAGATGTTTCCATGCATAGATTTGTTTCTTATTGGATGTCATTTGTTTTTGGCTCCATTCTGACTAAAACTAGACACTACTATGTTGGAAATTATGGGAGAGCAGCAGTTTCACAAATACTAAAACCATCTGGCAAAGTCACAGAGATTATTTCTTTACCCATTCTAATGTTTGACCTAAGGCTCTTGATGTGTCTGCAGGATGTTATGAAGTGCACTGCTGCCACTTGTTTTGCTGATTGGATATTTCCATGAATAAGAAGGTGTACAGGTGTTCCTAATAAAGTGCTCAGTGAGTGTATTTTCCACATCTTTAAACAAAAGACAAAATAAAACAAAACAAAACAAAACAAAACAAAAAGCACTGCTCCCCACTGGTCCATTAGAGCACAGTACATTTTCACAATATTTGCCAGTACATCCAGATTCTCTATTGCCTGACTTTAATGTGAATGAAGGACTGCTGCACCTAGTTCTGTTCCCAGAAAACGGTGGTTACATCCTCTCTCCTAAAAAAGTAATATCTTGTGACTTGTATAGAGCAGGTGGTCTCTGTTCAGTGGTGTGGTAAATATTTCCCGGATCTCTGATGTCCAGTGGTCAATGGATGAGAGAGGTAGTCGAATGTAGGTCAAAATCAAATTTCAAATTTAGGGATTTTGTTTTCCTAGAGTGCAGTTTAAAGTTAGAATTACAGTTACAGTTAAATGTTTCTGAAACATGACATTCACTGTTTCTAGACTCAGTTTTGTTTGACTATTCAACCCAAAAGAAAAGGAATTCAAAATTTTCCAACCAGAAAGTTATTCCTGCTTGCGTGAAGCATTTTGATCATTACACTGCTTCTGGGCAGTGAATGAATTACCTAGAATGTACTTAAAGCATCAAAAGTAAAAGTTGTCATTTTGTTGAATGCTCTCTCTCTCTCTCTCTCTCTCTCTCTCTCTCTCTCTCTCTCTCTAAACACAGACACACATATGTGTGTGTACAGTGGGGTCCTGATATCTGAGACCACATTGATCTCTGATACAAATCTCTAGTATTTTCATGTAAACCTGGAAATCAGAAGTTCTGAGAATTCTGTAATGTTTAAACACAGGAATTTATGTAATGTAAATAAAGAAGAATATTTGGGATTCTGCACTACTTCTAGGTCAAATTTTAGCTAAATTCAGACCAACTTATCTCCTTTATAAAGAGCTCAGTTTTCCTTGACCTGTACATAAGTTCCATTGAAGCATGCATTCAGACGGATTCAGGTGGATTTCATTTTCATTCAAGTCTCTCATCTTGCAGCCAGTGTTCACCTGTTATAGAGTAGGCTGAGCCTCAAGTTTCCAGCAGATTGTTGCTCACTAAGTAGCATTGTGATAGTGGAAAACGGCATCAGAACTAAATGAAAGTGTCAGGCATCAAATTGGCATTCTAGGCAAGGCGGGGGCTTTCTCAGCATCAAATCATTGCTACACTGAAGGCATGGAACTCTAACACGTTTGCAGGTATTCAATCAGTTCTATCAAAAGTGCCATCAAGCAGACCGAAATTGAACACAGCATCAGAAGATCAATACAGCAAGCTTAGTTCAAGACTCCAATCAGCAAAAGTACGGTCAAAAGAAGGCTGTCTCTAGAGGCCTCAGAGCATGAGTAGCAGTTTCTAAACCACTTCTCAGGAGGGGGAAACAAGAACAAACTCTTACAGTGGGCTAATGAATATCAGCATTTTACAGGGAATGACCAGAAAAAGTCCCGTTTACTGATAAATCCAAGTTTGAGATTTACAGCAGTAACGGAAGGGTAAGAATAAGGAGATGAATAGGAAAGTGAATGATACCACAGAGTATCAACCTAACAGTGAAACATTGCGGTGGGAATATTTAAGCCTTGTGCTTTGCCTTGTGAGTAGACTGCACCCAGACCAAGGAGAAGTACCACTCCATTGATCAGAGACATGCTAAACCTCGAGTTTACATCTTTGTGGACAAAGACTATTACTGCAGCAAGATAATTACCCAAAACACACCTCAAAGCTTTGTAAGAACTACTTGAAGACCAAAGAAGATCAAAGACTACTGACTATAATGGACTTTCCTCCACAGTCAACTGACTTCAACCCTCCTGAACATTTATGGGGGAACCTCAAGACTATTAGGCTATTATCATTTGTAATGGAAAAAATAGTATTACATTTGAAATAAATGCAAAATAGAAGTATCTTGAGTAGTCTCAGACTTTTGGACCCCACTGTATGTGTACATATACATACATAGCCTATGATATGTATATTATACATGTATGTACTTTGAAATAAGTGTATACGCATTGTGATATATTTTAAATGTAAAAACAATGACTACATATCCTACGTAAATGTATCTTCTTTTCCACCTTATCCTAATTTTTACGATGGCAAAAACACGTTTTGACATTTCATTAATGCCAGTTCTCAGCATGAAGTCTTTCATGAATGATGGATCCCTGACCTGCGTCTACTGGACGTTGAATATATATCATAAATGATGATGCATTATACGATGTATTATAAACAGTCTCGCCTGTAATCACCTCATACAGGTTGTGTAGTCCGGCTGACTTCTGAGGAGGAAGGTTTACCTTATCTATGAGAGAGTAACGATCCCGCCCTGGCGCATGGAGCCGTCCTTCGCTGGTGATGGTGATATGTCCAGTAGTTAATGAAGAAAAACAACAGTGCTGCTGAGAAGGCTTTGAAAGGCCATAAGACTTTAAGACGAAGCCATTGCGTGGGCTGCAGCCTCCGGCAGCGTCTCGTCAACACACTGACAAACTTTCTCCACATTCTCACAACACTGGCGAGCTGCCTGACGTCACCAGCCTCTCCGCCAATCAGGGGCTGGCATCGGCCTGCACCTTTCATTGGCGTGATAATAGGCTGAAGATGAGCCACGCATCTCGCAGGGCATGATGGTAAACACCTGGCTTCCACCTGATCTAACAGCTAATTTTGAAATAGTGAGTGTGAGGTTGTAAATATAACCAACCAGGCTTAACAGCACTCCCAAAGTTGTAAAAAGCATTTAATCAAACATGTTGCTGACATTAACCTCTGTTCCTACGCTCACTACAACCCAACAGTGCCCCTCTCTGCTTGCATTATTTCACTGTGTAAACATTGAACAAGTGTATAAAAAACCAATATTTCCTGACGAGCGCTCGGCCTAAGTCCCTCTGTGATACAGCTGGACGTCGGAGAGATTTCAGAGCTCAATTTTCAGTTCACAGGTCAATTCACAAACGGAAGCGAATGTGTCTCATGTGTCTCTCCCCATTCCACACAGACATGAATGGAAAGCCAATTGTGGTCTCACTGTACCATTCATGAAATCACTCATGAAATACACCTACGTGAAGTATGTGACTTAAACATCCACCGAAGAGACAAAAAAAGCAGCAGAGGAAACAGATCTGAGTGAAGCGGTGAGGAGAATCTAACATTCCTCAAATTAATACATGAAACAAAAAATATGCCCCATTTCCATCATGTTTTTTACATTTCTTTGTTAGTGCTTGATGTTCGACTAGACCTCCCTTAAATTACCTAATCGTATTGCATCCTGCTCTTCAATTCTTCTTTCGGACCTCTCCCACATTTATAAATTAAGTTGGAGTTCATGCTAAGGACAGAAAAACCTACATTTCTCACTCATGTTCATAGAGGTTATTACAAAATGTTGCTTCAACCACTGGCATTTAATTTGAAAAGACAAACATGTTGGAACTACAGTATGAAATCAGGAACGGATAAATGAATCGACAGTTATACTGTGAGTTTTTTAACCACCCTTTGTTAAGCCAGTGTCCACTCCGTTCTTCAGTTATATAACATCTTGTTACTTTGATATCATGTTTAATATTTAAACTTATATTGTAATTGACACTTTATTTAGTAAGAACTTATAAATATAGAGTTTTATAAAGGGTGAGCACTTTTGAAAGTGTCACTTACTTCAGTGTATTTACATAAGCAGCCAGAAATTGAACTGAAATTATTTATCTACAGATTGCCTCAGAAATGTGTTTCTAGTGGATATCTAACACCTAATGCACCGACAAATATAGAATAAATATATGAATAAATATATTTTCTTGCATCGAAATGTTACATAAAGATAAAACTACAGTAGAGAATACATTGAGTGCTGAGCTGCAGAATACTGGAACAATGCTTTCTAATCATGACTTCCTATTATTTAAGGAAAACTAAGGCCATACCTTTTGGATCAGGAATCAATTTTAATTCCTGATAATCAGTTAAGGTATTTCTGACAATAATTGCACCTTATATTTTAGACTATTTCCCTTTAGGAGGGATCAGGGCACTAAAAAAACTCAGCAAAATGTGTCAAAAGACTAAACTCTTGGCTTGGAAAGCATCTATGCTGACAGTACAACTTTAACAATTCTTTCTGGGGCTTCAGTTTAGCACCAGTTTGACTCTACTGCCATCTGCTGGTGTAGCAGTCTTCCACAACTTATCAAAAACAAACTGCAGAATGATTAAAAATAAAAATAAACAAACAATAAACATGGCATTTAGATTTTAAACCAAATCACATTCCGCACTTTTTCAAAACCTATTTTTTTTATTGTGGAAAGAAAAAATGTTGATTTACTCTTTACCCGTGTCTACCGAGGAGCACAATTAAAATACGCTTCTGGCTTGTGTTTTCTTTTTGATACTTAGGATTCTTGCAGTCTTGTGCCTAAAGGGTTCTTTCATCTGTCTAAAATTGGAAATAAAGAATAAGTGTGGGTGCATTTTAGAAAAATGTGGCCTTTTATTCTAGAGATTGCTCTGGAATTGGTGAGGAATAGGATTTAACACATAAGAGTTGTTCAGTATGAATGAGTTCAGGGTGAATATAAATAATAATGATAGTCTATAATTTTAAAATATTAAAAAAAAACACTTTTGGGAAATTTTGTTATTTTCTAAATCTGTTAAATACTACTACTACTACTACTACTAATAATAATAATAATAATAATAATAATAATGATGATGATGATGATGATGATGATGATGATGATGATGATTTTAACCAAAATAAACAGAAGTCTTAGAAGTCTTTTTAATAGACAGACTTGAACAGAAAGTTCGGCTGGACAATTAGCCTTCAAAATAAAAGCACCCACGACCTGCTATGGGATTAGAATTAGAACATTTATGGTTGTATGTGATTTTTTACATATTTTATAATTGCCTTTTATTTTTGAGTAATCGGCTGTTGTACGAAAATGGAAGCTTTCATTTCTGGAGTCCTGTAGATTTACAGAAATGAGGCTTTGATTCTGTAAAAAGAAAAAGAGACGGCAGGTGCTGCTGTTCATGAGAAACAGACACATGATGTCAGGTAACCGGTTCCTGACGAGGTGGGGAGTTAAGACCCTGCGAATTTGGATTAAAACCAACCGTCTAAACGCCAATGTTAAAGTCGGGAGCAGGTTAAAGTGAGAAATAGCAAAGTAACGTGTTTGTCATATTATTGGACAAAAAAGCACAGTGTCACCAATAGCTGTAAAATTATAGGCAAAAATAACAAATATATATATAATAATTTTTAAAAGCAGAGGGAAACTACCCAGGAGTCCTAAGGTGTGACAGACTTGGCCATGACAGCCTGCTGACGGGGCTGTGATATACACTTTCAGGTTGGAAAGGAGGATCTTGATGATGGAGCTGACTCCTCCAGACGGATAAAACTGCGTTTTTATTCTTTTTCAGAGTTGGAGTGGATCCTTCAATGTCAGGTAGGACACCTATAGGCCAAACGAAGCTCTACAGAGATCCTGGCTGACCATACCCCTCCGACCGTTCACGGATATATCGCAGAGCTCAACCCTTCGGAGGGTAAACAGCGATGGCTCTGAAGTCTAGGAGACCGTGGACGACCCTGATTTTCGGCGTCTTCCTCGGATTCACCGCGTCCTCTTGGCTCATCGTCCCTCAGGTTCTGGAGAGCAAAAGGAAAAAATCCCCCGGCTGTTTGTTCTACGGCGACTCGTCCATCGGTAAAGGTCGTGATATCCTCGGGAACACGGCGGCTATCAGGGCCCGGGACGGCCCGCAGGTCGGTCCGGAGGAGGGCCCCCGACCCCCGCTCAGGACGGGGAACAGCAGCGGAGATGGCGGGGGAGCCGCCCGCAGGCCGACGCGCTTCCTCTACGTCGGCGTGATGACAGCCCAGAAATACCTGGGCTCCCGCGCCGTCGCTGCGCACAGGACCTGGGCGAGATCCATCCCCGGGAAGGTGGAGTTCTTCTCGAGCGCCGCGTCTGGCACCGTGCGCCCCCGCGTCCCCCTGGTCTCTCTGGCGGGCGTGGACGACTCCTACCCGCCACAGAAGAAGTCATTCATGATGCTCAAGTACATCCACGACCACTATTTAGATACATACGAGTGGTTCATGCGGGCAGATGATGATGTTTATGTAAGAGGTGATTATTCTCAGGTGTTTGCGTTGATGTCCTAGCGTGAGAGAGAAATGCAGCCTTCTGTAGTATGGATATATATACCAATGATTCAGAGGGTTTCCCCTCCATATTTACAAGGAGATACGTTGCTGCAGTCAAAGACATATAAAAATTCGTGGACTATTTGAAACGAATCACAGTGGCTTTTTAATTTTATTTAGGTTTAAAAAAAAATCAATTTCAACCTAAACCCTCATCAAACATTTAAACTCATTTAACTAATCTTAAAGGCAGACTGATCGGATGCCTAGGGGCCAAATGTTAAGGGACACAAGATCAGTCTTTTATTACTGCCTGTCTTATAGAGGTGCTCTGTGTCAAAATTCACATGATGCTTACTCCAGAATATGTTAAACCAAATGACTACAATCACAGGGCCAGTAGGGGCCCACAGCTAATCTTTGTGAGGACCCCTAATCCTGATCATGGATTTATCCAGCCATGCTTAAAAGATAATTCTGTTTACAAAAACTTTGATTTTATTTTGAGAGGGACCTGGATGCAAACAAAACGGCAGACCTAAGCAAGAAGCACTTAAACATTTGACAGGAAATTACATAATCTCAGCATGAGAAGTTGGTCCTCTTGTAGTTCTTGCGTGAACATCTGCATTGCACATGTTGGTAGTCCATTTGTGGCAGAAGAGCAAAAAAGAAGGTAGGACTTTACAGCGGTAAGATGTATCTAAAAAGAGAGAGAGTTAAGAGTCCTTTAAAGTTTTTGGGCTTCTCTATTTTTTTATTCAAAGTTGTCTATCAAAGTTTAATATATTGAAGAATACAGTGAGCATAGATATACAAATATGGAGAAAATACATTTGAAAGTGTTCGGTGGCTCCAAGCATTTAACGTAAGCAATTTGTTTTTCTCAGTGTTGCACATCCAGGAAGCGTTTCCTTAAACTATTTGTGTAATTTCACTGAACATTGAGTTTAAATTACTTTGAAATGGCTACTGTACTGTTGAGTAATACAGTGTTTGATGCCATGCCAGTGAGAGCTTTGTAAATCATTATGGACATCATTAGTGTATATATAATAGTATAATTGTTCGTAAACTGTCTTTTCAGGGAATTTTACTGAGAACTGGGAAGCTATTACAGGGTTAGTGTCACTAGGAATGATTGGATCATATGCTGTTTTTCAGAATACCATCAAAATCCTGCAGGCCCAGTTACAAACCCAGTACCAAGCAGAGGTCACAATGACCAGAGGGAGACAGTTTTATCCCTCCTATTATGTTATTTCACATGTGGTTTTTATTGGTTTACATTGTGTTTTATTCTCTCTGTCTTTAAATGTGCACGTGCAGACACCAAACTAAATTTCTTGTAGATGCAAATATACAGTACTTGGATAATAAAAGTATTATCATCCTGAACAATGTGTTCCTTGGTGATGTTACAGTCCTTTTCTGTCCTTTTCTGCTGAGGGTAAATTTGACCACAAACATAAAAGATGGCTGTTTATTTTAAGATAATATCTGGGTTCATTTTGACTTTGATAACAGAGGATGCAGTAAAAGTGCTAAGGGTCACTGTCTTTCATCAGTAGCCCAAAGTAACTTCTAATTAATTATAGTCTATATATAGTGTTAATCAATTGCTCATAAGAAATTGTTTTAGAAATATATTTGGTTTAAACATTACATATAACATGTAAAAGAATATATTACTTTTTAAAAACTATTCAAATTTTTGGCACATTTTTTAAATCTCTACTAATTGCAACCTTAGTTAACAGTACTGTATAAAACCTTCAAGAACATCGATTGACTTTTGATATATACTTCTAATGGGTAAATTTTGTATACATTTTTTAAATCTGTGTGCACTTCTCAGGAAAAAAAACTCCAAGAAGAAGACCAATTTCTGCTGCTAAGGTCTCATGATTTCCTGTTGACTGTGGAGGAGCCTCTTGCTGAGGTCCACCATTATGTCTGCAGCTACGTAATCTTGTCTTATTTTTGAGGCTGTGACATGTTCTTTACTGGTAGTAATAATACTGTGCTTGCTTACTCTGGGAATGTAGCCACATGTTCTCAGTTCTTAAAAGTAATCAGACAAAGAACATGAGCAGTCAGATGATTAGACAGGTTGGAGACAAAGAAGCAGGTTAGACAAACTTCTGGTCAAAGGAAAACAGACACACTATAACAAACTATAACTATCACCCAAACCGTCAATTCCATCACAGTTTACAGACTGACTTACCCCTTTAATTTTGACCTACTGTTGTTTTGTACACACAGTTTTCTTGTACAGTGAGGGATTATTACTAATGTTTTAGGTTCAATTACATTTAGTTTTACCTTATAAACTGGCTAAATGATTGTTTATTTCCAACCTGAATGATCGTTTGATCACTTGCTCTCTTATCCTGTCAGACTGTGTCATAGTGATGTTGTCCTGTTCTCAGATCTCAACGATTACTTTGGTGAGGACACTGTTATCATAGTTATTAGATGTGATAGCCAGGAGGGTTGTTAATAATGGTTGGATTTACTTATTCAGTACTAAACACCATTACACAAATCATTAATCCCTGTCGAGTACTGTAAATTGGCATTGAATTATTCAAAGATCTCTGTTTGCAATGTTATGTTCAGGTACATGACCATTAGTACGAAAACCTGTTTTTAGGTGAGACTAAAAAGAGAAAGTCTGCCCCTTACATGATGATTTAAGGGCCACTCTTTTTTATAAAATAGATATAAAGTTAAATTTTCCATTGTAATGTAAGAAGTTATGTTCATTTGTGTCAAATGCAACAGTATTTTTTGTGGACGGACTGTATGTGCATGATACAATGAATAAATAAATAAATAAAGCAACATTAATTAATTAATATGATAATTATCATAGTATTTTTCTGTAGAAAGACATGTTTATACAGAAAAAAGTTCTGTATCAGAACATGAATATATCTTCCATAAGTTTCAAACCTTACCAAGCCCAGGATGAAAGTACAATGAAAGGGCCCATCTAATATCTCCCACTTCATCCTATCCAGGTGAGAGGCTTGAGTTGTTCCTGCGGTCACTTAACAGCAGCAAGCCCCTGTACCTTGGCCAAACAGGCCTAGGCATGGCTGAGGAGTTGGGCAGGTTGGCCCTAGAGCCTGGAGAGAACTTCTGCATGGGAGGCCCTGGGATGATCTTCAGTAGAGAAGTGCTACGCAGGATGGTCCCTCACATCGCTACCTGTCTGAGGGAGATGTATACCACCCATGAGGATGTGGAAGTTGGACGCTGTGTGCGACGGTTTGGAGGAACACAGTGCGTGTGGTCTTATGAGGTATGGATTGAGTCAATCTGCTTTCTGTTCATTCAGGTTCCTGGAATAACATGGAGTCTGTATTTTGTGACAGGGGAAAAATTTGATCAGTTCTGTGGGAATTCAGGAATGAATTATGGTGAGCTTTTCAGGTGTATAATAACATAATTTACAAAAGAACCGATTTAGTTAGAGACTTAATTTGTTCTAAATGAAAGAGCAAGGATGATATTGAGCTCAGTATAAGTTCAGTCAGGAACATATTCTTTATTCTTCATTCATTCACAGTTTTCTCTTGTTCTCTCCCTGCTCCTTCTGATCAGTTGACTATGGGTGCTTTTGGTAAATCAATCCCATTTCACTACAGACCCAATCAATCAATCATGTTGCTGTTAAACTTTAAATTTGTCCTCTCTTCTGCTGTCGGTTGTCATTACAGTGTGAAAAATTGCAAATGGCACACACTTTGATCACCTTGTGTTGTATCTAGTTATTGATTAAGCTGATTTCTAACTCTCACCATGATCCTCTCCTGGAGGTTTTGGATCCAAGTATTGATATCCTGCAGGAGATTGCATCCATTTCTTTGGGCAGTCATAGCACTCACCTAGCTCTACACAGCAGATGAGCCAGATCTCCTGCTTTCAGTTCCACAATCTTGGCATCACTCCAGTCCAAGGCCTTCCTCTTTCCCAAGCAGTGAGGTGCAATCCTTCTCCGATAGGGTACCTGCATCTGCCTGGGCAAGACTCAGCTTCTCTGGCTGGTTCCCCGCCACACCTGTTTGTGGCCGAAAAAGGATCAGGAAAGCAGGCCCTTTTAAACCTTAGATAAGAAACATCTCTCTTCCTCTCTTCTTCACATACTTCTTCTACCACTCGAGGCCACTTCTCCAAAGATAACACTTTGATCACCACTTTGCAGTCCCTGGCTTACTCTTTTATTCCTGTCTTTTTAATGAGGGATTTATGACTATAACCCCAATATAATAACCTTTTTGTAATTGTTGACACTGTTCATGCTAACACAGTGTGATCATGTCCTGCATTCACATTCTCATATACCTGAGGTAGAGTTGTTCTTCTGTTTTTCCTTGATTATCGTGATGCTCGAGCATCATGCTCATTAAATGTGCACTTACAACCACAGTTTCTGACCCTATTTCCTTTCTCTCCCATATAGCTAAATACAGATGTCCCTCTTCCTATTAAAACACGAGCCAGATGAGCAGTCTTTATGACTGAAGCTCCTACTATCGGTGCCCCAACAATAAACCCTCTTTCAAAGACCATGACAGGGTGGCTCCCAAATAAGAGAAAAACAGTTTCATTGACTAGAGGTCTTCATGAGTCCAAAAATTGTGCCCAAACCAAAAAAAGACACAGTAACGTACCACCCAGATCCAAACCAAACTAATACATTATTTGAAGTTGGTTCCAAATCCATGCAGAACAGAAATCTCTGATCGACGCCAGTTTCACAGCTGAATGAATTGTAGAATTGTAGAATTGTAGTGGATGAATGGACCTCCAAAAAGCATTAAATAAAAGATGAAACATTCTTTTCAACATCTTAAGCAAGATTATTGTATTATTTTTGTTTTGCACTATTCTTGGGAAAAAAGAGGAAAGGAGCTCCATACAAAAGTTTTGGCCCCCAAGATACTTGAGCTCTCAGATACCTCTTACCAATCTCTCAGACCTTAATTAGTCTGTTTGGCACATGGTTTTTTCACAGTCATTGTTAAGAAAGGCCAAATGATCTCTTGACTCCTCAAACATTGTCCTAACAATCAGCAGCCATGGGCTTGTCTAAACAGCTGCCCAGCACTCTGAAAATTAAAATAACTGATGTCCGCAAAGCAGGGGTGCGCTATAAGAAGTGTTTTAAGGTAGCCATTTCCTCAAATCATAATGCAGTTAATGGCAGTGAACAGGGATAGTGGAGGTAAAGTTGAGGTGTGGAAGACCAAGAAAACATTCAGGGAGAACTGACCACTTTCCCATTTAAGTGAAAGAAGAAAGACTTCAGAGAAGGAATGCACTGGTGAGTGGATGGTTGCAGGAATCTTAAGTCTTCAATCAAGAGACGCCTTCAAGAATGTATATACAGAGGGTTTACCACAAGATGCAAACCACTGGTAATGCTCAAAAATAGAAAGGCCAGATTAGACAATGCTAGATAACATCTAAAAAAAGCCTGGAACAAGATTCTTTGGACAGATGAAACCAAGATGAACTTGTACCAGAATGATGGCAAGAGAAGAGTATGGAGAAGGAAAGAAATGGCTCATGATCCAAAGCCACCACATCATCTGTCAACTATCTGGGAGACAGTGTTATGACATGGTCATGTATGGCTGCCTGTGGAACTGGGTCACTGGTGTTTATTGATGATGTGACTGCTGGTAGAAGTAGCAGCTTCTACAGGTCCATACTTCAAGTCTATGCAATTTTGTTACTTTCATTTGTTAGGCAATTTATTTTGTAACTTTATGCACCCATCATAAGGTGTGTACTCTTGCAATACTGTCTTCATCTAGGTTTGCAGTAAATCTGAAAAATAAAATAAAATTTTGATTAAACACAGTTAGTCTAGTTTGATCAAGGTGGCAAATGACAAAAGTAGTCAAGAGTGTTGTTTGTATTGGTACTTTGATATGGAAGCTTTTAATGGACTTTATTTTTGTAATCCACAGAAGATAACTGACAAATTTGTACAATGATCCACAAATATTTCACTATCCTGTGAAATATTAATCAATTCAAATTTATTTATATATCACCAAATCATAACAAATGTTACCTCAGGGCACTTCTCATATAGAGCAGGTCTGGACCAGACTCTTTTAGTTATTATTTACAGATATTTACAGATACCTAACAATTCCTCCATGAAGAAACATTTGCTAACAGTGGCTATGAAAAACTCCCTTTTAACAGGTAAAAACTTGAACAGAACCTGGCTCATGGTTGAGCCCATCAACAGTTGGGGGGTGGCTTCGACTTGCTGGGTTGAGTGAGAAGGAGAGAGGGAGAGAGGGAAAGAGACTCAGCAGGTTGGGCGGGTTCATGGGAGCAGTAGGTGGTTTGTAGTCAGAGATCCAGATTCTGCAGCGACAGGGGCAGAAAAACTTGCAGAAATGGACAGGAGAGAGGAGGGAGAAAAAAAGCCAAAAATTATAGGAAATAGAGGAGGTTAAAATAGTAACAAGCATTGATGGGATATGAATGCATATAGAGAAAGAGGAGGAGGGAGGAGCTCATGCATCAAGGGAAATCCCTTGGAGAGGGTGTCTTCCTCCTGGACCAAACTGGAAGATGGTTCCACAGCAGAGGAGCCTGATAACTGAAAGCTCTGCCTCCCATTCTGCTTGTGGAGACTCTAGGAACCACTAGTAGTCCTGCATTCTGGGAGTGAAGTGTTCTACTGGGATAATAAGGTACTATGAGTTCTTTAAGATAAGATGGTGCCTGGTCATTAAGCGCTTTGTAGATGAGAAGGAGGATTTTAAACTCTATTCTGGAATTTACAGGGTACCAATGCAGAGAAGCTAACAAAAGAGAGTTCCTGTCAGTACCAGTGCTTTCAATAATCCAGCCTATAAGTAACAAAGGCATGGACTAGATTTTCTTTGTCTCTTTGAGATAGGATGTGCCTGATTTTTACAATGATACACGGGTAAAGTCAGTCCTTGAAGTTTGTTTCATGTGCAAGCTAAATGACATATCCTGATCAAAGAGAACTCTTAAGATTTTTAACAGTGGTGCTGGAAGCCAGAGCAATGCCATCTAGAATAACCATATGATTGTTTTTCTGAGGTGTTTCGGGCCAAATACAGTAACTTCAGTTTAGTGTTAAACTTCAGTTAAACACAGTTGATAAAACTAAAAGTGCGATATTAGTACAGTCCATATACTATTTACCATTGATAAGTACAATTGGTATCATCTGCAAAACAATCTAAGTTTATGGACTTCTATGGAATATTTCTTAAAGGAAACATATGTAAGGTGAATAGCACTGGTACTCAGTGACTAACTTGTGAGTATATGTAGGATTTAATGTTAACATGCACAAATTTAAGTTGAACTGTTAAGACTTAAAACAGCTTAGAGCAATTCATTAACTACATGACTTACTCTTTAAACACATATTTTTAATTTCACATAAAAATGGGGTTTTATAAATCCCCACAGAAATATATGTAAAGTGGTATTTATGGAACAATTCCTACATGTGAAATTGGTCTTGCACATTTGTTTATTGTTTTTTTGTCAGTTTACTACATGACATTTGTTATTTTCCATTTATTTGTTTGTGAAATTTTGTTAAATTTGTACAGTTATTGCCTACAACAGCAGCTGGCAACATTCCCTCACATCAACTCTGAGTACACCTTGCATCCACATCTCTATAACAGGAGATTTAAACCAACAATCGTGATTCAGGATCAGGTTCACCGTTGTCTTCTCCAGGTGAGTGTGCTCTGATGGGCTTGCTTACTTAGTAGCGTTACCTACAGTAGTAGTTGTGTACAAGCAAGGGGGTCGGGGTGGGGAATAGGGGGGCATTAGCTACTTTGTTTTAGGCAGAGTTGTGTAAGGCTAGGACTTTAAACATAAGGCTTGGATAGGATCTAGTAAATGTTTGATTTGATTTCATAATAATTGGTAATTCACACTATAACTGAAATCACAAATCAATTCAGCAGCCTACAGGTGATCAATAAACACACTTGTTCCATAATGATAAAATTGGAAGGAGGACAGTTGGCTCGATCAGTGCAAAAACAATCATTATTCTTGTGACAGTAATTCAAAGGTTAATGCTTTACAAGCCAAGATTTTATGTGTTGTGTATGTTTCCAGTACAGTATAATGGAAAAAGTTTGTTACTTGTGGATTTGTGTGAGATATCACTGACCCTTTCATCCCTTTCTTACCACCGGTCTTCTCAGCAGCATGTTGGCCTCATCTCTCTTGTCACAGCTGTTACCATCACTGGACTCCAACACAACAACACAACACTGCATTCTACTGCTGCTGGTCAGCTGTACTCCTCTCTGATTTTCATCTCTGGCTAAACTTTTTGATTAGTTTAACACAATATATTTTTATGTTTACATTTGAATAAATATCAGCTCTTTTTGAGAATTGTGTTTGTATGAACAAAGTTTAATCCAAATATCATTCATTGGTTCTTAAGTTGTGCAGTGTACATTTATTTACGTTAAATGTATGTTACACCTTCCTGTCTAAGTTGTTTAAAAAAAAAAGCTTTGTAAAAGTATATGGAAAAAAGTAGTTATGTATTCTATAAAGCCCATCCAGGAAGACTGCATTTTAATTAACTTGAAATATAATTGATGTGAAATGATTAAAGAGTTCTTAAAACTAATTCACTTTTTATTCACTACGTTGTATTAACATATGATACACTTGTAATGACTATGTTAAAGTGCAACTCATATACAGGTTTGTTGCATAATAAGTATTTGATTAAAATTCACTTTAACTTTTTTCAAACAGTATAATAGTGCATCACAATAAATTCAAAGTGAACTGCTATTGTATTTATGAAATTATATTTAGTAAAATAGATATTTCTGTTATATACAAGGGTATTGTGTATCAAGAATTTTTAAATAAAGCTTTGTAAACGTGTACTGTAAATCTAAGTACATTTTTACTTGTATTCCAAGAAGCCCATGTCAAAGTACTACATTCCAGTATACTCATAACATACTTTAATGTAAAATGATGAAAGTGTGCTTGAAAGTATTGCACTAGTAATACCCTGTATATTAATACACTAAAGTACAACTATAAGGGTACTGCATCTTATTGCACTTAATAAAAGAGTATTTAAATACTCAACTTTCAACAACAACAAAAAAAAACCCTACATTTTTATGGATAGTTACATTTTTATGGATCATGATACAAATATGTGGATTGTCTTTTGTGGATGCAAATAATAAAATCCAGTAAAAACTTCAATACTTGGACATAATCTGTATTCTTAATATGGTGTTACAACTCTTTTCACAGATGCAGCAGCTCTTTTATGAGAACTATGAACACAACAAGGAAGGTTTCATTGAAGAACTACATAGTAGCAAGATCCACAATGCCATTACACTCCACCCCAACAAAAACCCTGCCTACCAATACCGGCTTCACAGCTTCATGCTGAGTTGTGAAATCTCAAGGCTTCGTTACCGCACCATCCTTCTCCGCCGCGAAGGCCTGATTATGAGTTACCTCAGTGATACAGAAGTACTTTTGGAGGACCAACAGCTGGGGTTCCCACCATCCTACATGCGCTATCAGCCCAATGAGAGAAATGATGTCATTGAGTGGGATTTCCTGACAGGCCACAATATTTATTCTGCTATTGAGAGCAAGATACCCCAGCAAAGCCTTGGGAACTTGCTTTGGACTGCACTAAAAGACATTGTAATGCAGGTCATGGAATTGATTAATAAGAATTCAAAAACACATGGTCGTGTAATTGACTTTAAAGAGATTCAATATGGGTACTACAGAGTGGATCCATTGCATGGTGTAGAATACATCTTTGACCTACTGCTTCTGTACAAGAAACATAAGGGACGCAAAATAACAGTGCCTGTGAGGAGGCATGCTTACCTTCAGCAGCCCTTTAGCCAACCCTTCTTTACTGAAACTGAGGAATTAGATGTGGTTGAACTTGTGGCTGCCATCAACTCTGAATCCCAATCCTTCTCATTCCTATCCAACTCTCTGAAGTTTTCCTCACCTTCCATGTTCTATGAATCAAACAGGGAAATGTGGAAGCAAAGCCAGAGGAAGGTCAACATTCTTGTCCCATTATCTGGCCGTTACGAAACTTTCATTCACTTTATGGAGAATTTTGAGAAAGTGTGTTTGAAAGCCAAACAAAATGTTAAGCTCTCTATTGTTCTTGTGGATAATGAGAGCAATCAGAACAGTGGAAAACATGTTCAGTTAATCAAAGACTACTACAGGAAGTATCCCACGGCTGATATTTCTGTAATCCCCATGTCAGGCAACTTTTCAAGAGGACGGGCTCTGGAACTGGGCTCCTCGCAGCTTGATAATGACACCCTACTGTTTTTCTGTGATGTTGATCTAATCTTTAGTGGTTATGCCTTGCAACGCTGCAGAAACAATGCTGTCCAAGGGAGACAGGCCTATTTCCCTGTTGTCTTTAGTCAGTACAATCCCAAGATAGTGTATGCTGGCAAGGTCCAAAGAGAAAACAAATTTTTGCTCACCAAGAAAACTGGTTTTTGGCAAGATTATGGCTTTGGAATCACCTGTCTTTTCAAGAGCGATTTACTAAAAGCTGGAGGTTTTGACACCTCAATCCTAGGCTGGGGATTGGAAGATGTGGATCTGTTCACAAAAGTTATTAGCTCTGGTTTAAAAGTGTTACGTAGTCAAGAACCAGGAATTTTCCACATTAATCATTGGGTCCACTGCAACACAATTCTTGACCAGAAGCAACAAAAAATGTGCCTTGGGTCAAGGGCAAGTACATTTGCATCAAGAATGCAGTTAGCAGAGTTGTGGCTGGAGAAAAATGTGGAAATAAGGTACAACAGAAGTTCATCTTGACATTTCAGCCCTCCTTGGTCCCTCGATGCAAGTGTACCTCAATTCTGCTTGAATGCAGCCAGTGGTTAACTGTTTGTGTGCATTGTAGTGTGACTGAGTTAGAAGTCTTCTTAGACTAGAAAATTTAACCCAGATAGGATGCAATACTATCCTATCCAAAGCAGATGAACCTAAGAAATTAAACCACACAAGACCCAAATCCAAACTAACTTGACAACAAGTAGACTCAATGTTGCGTGGATCCAGATGAAAAGGAACAAGAGTAGTTAGCACATTAGCATTGTACAGTTAACTTCAGTTTTACAGTGTTATTTTTTATGGGGCCAATTACTTTGGGACATTTATTTCTGTTACTCACGCTTTGGATGGGTTAATTTCAAGAATTCATTTTTAAAAACCCAAAAAGACCCAGAGAACAAGCTGTTTCACCCAAAATACCTGAAGGATGATTCTAGATGATACATAATGACAGGAAGTGAAAATATAAATAATATAGTGAAATCATTAGTGTGTTGAGGGTGCTGCTTTAATCTTGTAGGTTTAAATATACAACAGAATTGCCTTCAGAATCTCAGTTAATCAATGAACTGAGTACTTTGTTACTCTGCTATGCATTAGTGACTGTAGAGTGTGCATGGGTGCTGTGCCATGAGCAGCATTACCTCTGGCTTTAAACAGTCTGTTTGTTTTTCTGCATGTGTATGTGAGAGAGGGCGGTAGCCTGCTAATTACCACTCTCCAATTGTGCAAGGCCAATTGTGTACTCTCTGACCTATGCTAGGCATAATTTGTTTACCCTGTCTCTATTAAAGCCAAACCATGGGAATTTAGCAGTTTGCTATGGTCTCGAGTGTGTTTCCTGCCATTAATTGAAATATAACTGTAGACATATAACTGCTGAAATATAACTCTAGAGAATGTTTACAAGGTGGACAGTAGTTACTGTGATTTAGTTGAGAGATACTTTCATCTGGTGAATGAGTGAGGGATCATTCACAAAGATTCTATCAAGTTAGTGGATTTATCAAGAATAATGGCTTCAAATTCTGTAATAACAACTGCTATAATCCCAACTGATTAATTATAATAAAAGTTTGAACGGATTTTTGGTAGTGTGTCAGGGTTTTCATAAGCTACATTATCTTTGCTTTCATTCTGTGCAAGAAGCTAAATTGTTTCAATTATATTGTTTCATAAATCTTTGTATGCTTCAGTAAAAGAACATTTCTCACATTTTCAGAGTAAAAGCTTAAAGTCAAGACAGATGTAAAATGCTCAATTCAACCCAAATGACATTGTGGTGCACATCTTCCAGTATTCATGTGCTGCTTAGTAAGCACCTGTGAAAGAATTGATGAACTAAATTCATCAATTTTCACAGCAGACTGAACATAATACCCTATGCAATAACCACTCTAGTTTGTAATGAGTATCATACTGAGAATGGATTATCATCATTTTGCATCATTCCTGACAGGTCTGGGGTCACACAACTGTTACCGTCTATCAAATGTGATGATTTCATTTTGGGATTGCTACAAAAAAGTAGTGTACATGGCTTAGAAACCATTTATTTCATTGCATAATATGGATTTCCGAGTGGTGTAGATTCTACAATTCTACTATTCATTTGAAAAACACTTTTATCCAAAGCGATGTACATTTGAGAGCTGGAGCAACACAAGCAAGGATCTAGTCAGGAGACAACAACAAGAGTAGGAGCCAGGAAACAAAGTTCAAGCTAGATAGGATGTAGGTGCCTACAGGCAGTCTGAGGCAAGCAGTTGCACTTGGATTGGCAGTAAAGCTACTGCCATTATAGCAGTGTAGCTACTGCCAATCACGCTTTCAATTAGTGCCCACACCACTGCTGCTGTAATCATTAACACTACTACTAGGCTACAGTAAGTATCTAAATGCATTTCAAATATAGGGAAATATATATATAATAGAACTAATGCAAAAAATTTGACCGCAATGATAACAGTGACTACTAAAGGTGATTTGAATGTAGCTACTGCAGTGGCCATTCAAGATGTTTTTTGTCATTTAATTAATAGTTAATCATTTAATTCAATAATCTAATCATCATTTAATTCCCTGGCCACTACTTTGTTATGACATTAAAAATTAATAATAAAAGACACTATTTGTCAGATACCTTATTGGCAAATAGTGGACCACAAATTCAAAAATGGCAGATATGACACAAACACTCTTTGCCAATTTATTAGATACACTTAGATAAAACAAGTGCAGTATAATAGAACAGGCCTGCAATAAATCCTCCTTTCATGGAGATTTAAATGTACAGTTTATACTGAATCTGTTTGAGAGAGGTCTTGATTTATTTCCGTTGTCATTTTGGAGGCTGTGGTTTGTAGTGCTCTTGAACTGTACTGGGTATTACTGAGAAGTGTTTCTAATATTTTGTCCACCCCATTTACAATAATTAAGTTTGACAAATTATTAGCAACACCTCTCAGTATAACTTAGCACAGTTCAGCAGCACCACAAATTACAGCCACCAAAATGACCATGAAAATATATCAACACCTCTTAAACAGAAACTGTAAAAACAGTATAATGTTTATGAAGGGAGGATTTATTGCAGTATAATAAGCATAAATTTTATCTAACCATTGGGCCCATTGGGTCTACCCAATCAACTGTCAAAGAGTGGATATTAATTGGAGCGACTCGGGGTAGGGTTGTCCATTAACCAGAAGGTCCATTGTTAGATCCCCAGCTCGTCCAGTTTACATGTCGAAGTGTCCTTCGGTAAGATACTGAAATATAAATTGCCCCTGATGTATCACTGGTGTGAGACTGTATAGAACACACTGCGTATCTAGAAAAGCACTGTATGTGTGTTTGTGAATGGGTCAATATGGCAGTAGTATAAAATGCTCATTAAAACTAGAAAAGTACTCTATAATTGCAGTCCATTTACCATTTAATCACCGTGTATAATAATTACTCTCTCCCTGAACTGGAGAATCAGTACATTTACATTTTGCTGGACTGAAACTTGATGATATTGAGGAAGACGGCTGCCCACCATGAGACAGGCTCTTTTCAAGGCCTCTGCCAAAAATACAAATCAAAAGTTATTTACAGGACAGCTAATTTGTTTAGTCAGCAATACCAAACTCAGATTCTCATTTTTAGGACTGTTGTTTGGCTAGTTAAGGACCACAATCCTGTAAAGTAGCTATAATTAAACCTCTAGATCGAGACATTTTAGCCAACTATAGACTCATATCTAACCTTCCCTTTCTCTCTAAGATCCTTGAGAAAGCTGTCGCCAACCAGTTGTGTGAATTTCTACATAGCAATAGTTTATTTGAGGATTTTCAGTCAGAATTTAGAGGCATCGTAGCACTGAGACAGCACTGGTGAAAGTAACAAGTGATTATCTAATTTTAATGGGGAATGGATTTGTCTCTGTACTTGTCTTTTTGATCTCAGTGCTTCATTTGACACTACTGACAAACACATCTCATTACAGAGACTGGGAAGTTTCATTAGCATTATTGAAATGAAAAAATATCAAAATATCTAAATATAAGAGGGGATAGAACAAAGATAAACTCTTGATATTATAAAAAAAAAAAGTAGTCCAGGCATTAAAAGTTCATCTCCTTTTAACATGCTGACTCATAGTAGAAGATTTCTTTAATTTTACAATAAACACACAGGTCAATCGTAAAAAGTCTAATTGGTAACTTCGTAGAAGTGGAGTTTGTTGTACTATACATTTCACAGGAAGACTCTAAAATCCAGGTCCTCATTCATTCTCAAAGGTGTGAGAGTCTCGAATTCTCAAGAGAGCTACCATCAAGTCCTCTCATGTCTGGATATTTGATAGTCCTCAATTCTATGAAAGTAATATAAGGTCAGAGGAAGTTTCATCAGTGCAAAGTGAAGAGCAACTGGACTGCCTCTGTTTGCATTCCTAAAAACAAAACAGTGTTGGGCCATTCTAGTCTTCAAAGATCTGGTTGTCATGCTGATGTATATTTTAATAAATGGACACTTGATGAGATACATAAATTGCATGGTGGTACAAGAAATTGTGCCCCAGATATAATGTGCTTTTCTTGTAAGAGGGTAGGAGAAGTAAATGCACTTAGTTTTCTGTTGGCATTGTGTGCACTGACCACATTTAAAGTTAGCCTCTGATAAGGGTGACAGCAGCTGGCTAAGTTTGATATATTTGATTCTGATTTGCTGTGTCCTCTTTAAACATCTCAGGACACAGAGCATGGATGAATTGTAAGGGGCTATTTCCACTCGTGAATCTCCAAATACTTACAATTCCCTGCTATATTTAGTTGTCTTTATCATATCCTCAATCCTTGAATCTTGCCCTCATAACCAGATGTTTTTCTGTGCTACAGATCACAGATCCTAGAGTCTGTGAAATTGGCTAATAGGAATGGCAACCTTATTGTACTGTGGATGATAACTGTTTTCTGGGAAGATTATCATGATCTGTTGGTTTTCGAATGAGATCTCTAATGATTTGACAGATCAGGAAAAATTACTTTTTTGAAGCCGTACTACATCTTAACTTGACTGATTGCCTTCTCTTTTTCAGCCGTGTGGTAAAAACAAGAGGTTCCCCATCTGTTCAAGGAAATATATCATCAATAAATAAACCTTTTCCAATAGATGATGTGTCTCCAAAGGGGATTATTATCTTCATTCAGGATATTTTTAATTTCAAAAAGGCTAATATATAAGTTTACATTGTTCAATGCTATAACTGTACTCATAGCACATCCACAGCATTGCCAATAGAATAACTCTTCAATTATGTTTTATCAAAATTAATACAGTGGCTTCTACTGGGAACTCTCTGCACGAAATGTCCAAATCTGATTTTTTTTGTCCAAAAAATGTTCTTATACTTCAGGCCACGTGTATGTGGAATTTTACTACAAAGGTTCTCTACATCCAAAGTACATACTATTGAAGACAATTGCAAACAATAACATGACATATTTACTGTCTTCTTAGAAAGAAGGTAGCTCAAAGACAGGAAATCTGATATGACAATCTACAGAAGCAGATAGTGGGGCTCTGACCAAGTTTATGCTAGTCACTACTGGTTTACCAAATAGATGATCCAAAGATTTATGGATCTTTAGTAAGGCACAATGTTGGAATGGAAGGTGATTTAACATACAAGAAGTAGAATTCCTTCTTAGATATGACCCCTCTATTTACAGCTTCTTCCAAAAATTGGCTGATCTCATTTTGGTAGATACATGTGGGATCACCTTTCAACTTAAAATAATAATTTTATCTTTAAGGTGTCTCTAATTTTAGGTTTATAATCTTACACATTTTGTAGCACATCGCCCCTCCTTTCCTTACTGGTTTTATTATAAGATTCTTGTCTGATTGTACGTCTTTCAGAACCTCTCCTTCTACTCATGTCAAGTTGTCATAAATTTAATATTTATTTTGCTCATATATCCTTCTATGTTGGAGTTCACAAGTCTGTGAAATGTATCAATAGAAGGTTTTCGCTTGTTAGGTGGTACAAATTTATTTTTACCTTTAAATGGAAGAGTGGTAATCCCTGATAACAATTCAGCAAGAACTGGCTGGCTGTACTGTGCTCTCCATGACTGGTTTGTGACGCATGAAAAAAAAATCATGTAAATCTGAGAGCTCGAAAGACACCTTGAGTCCCTCATCTAGACGCAAGAAACATCCCCACAACACTGGAAAGAGCCCAGAAAGAACACACTCCTTTGCATTGCCACCTATGGAGAGTGGTAAA
>CM029128.1:22119780-22322280 GCA_016859345.1 Istiophorus platypterus | reverse complement strand
TCATGTTTATTCTACAACATTACAGGTTATTTAATGTTGAAGGCTGCACCCCTTCTGTTAAAGGAACAGGGGTCTGACTTTGTTTTAATGGTTATATTTATCCAACAGGTTTAGTCTGATCCAATGTTTGTTGTCACATGAAGCCTGGAAGTTGTTTGTTGTTGTTGTTGTTGTTATTATTATTATTATTATTATTATTATTATTATTATTATTATTATTATTATTATTATTTGCTATGTTTAATATTTTGTTAGGGACAGAAGGAAGTGGACGCTCTACAGTTTTTAAACGTCATTATTTTGTTTTCATTTATACTTCAAGTAACTTGGTGTTTACTTCACCTGTTCTTTAAATTCTTAATCTACTTGTTTTATGGTCTGTGGATTAAAAATGTTTTTATCATAGGGAAAGATCACCGTATTTAACTATCACTTATTTATGTCTATAGATTTTGTGATGTGGTCTACTGGCAATTAAAGAAATTGCTTAAATTTCATCACTAATTATACAAAATAGTCTAGAGAGGGTAATTTGTTTGCTCATCCATAGGAGCCAGCAAAGTTTTTTTTCTTCAGTGTACCCTTTTTGTCTGATCGTTGATCTTAAGTTGTTTGTTGCTTGACAAAAAATGCCAGTGTTTTTTTAAACTAATCATTTAATCCCAATGAAGACTAACCACATTAGATATGTCTTTAATAGCGCCTTAATATGCTTGTAGTAAAACCTTCTTGTTCACATTCAAGTCTTAAAATCATATTAGCCTCTTACGCTCCCAAATACTTGATGGGTAATTTATACTTTTTCCTGTGATGATTTAAAACAATGAGTTTAACTGGAAGAGCTCTAATCTAATGTGTGCTTTCTGATGAAACTATTTGATAACTTATTGTTTTTTATTAAAGAATGTCAGGGAGTTGTGTCAGAATATTCTAGAGAAGTCAGGGCCTGTGGTTTTGTCTTTCAGCTAAGGTTTCTTGGTGAAATGGGGGAAGGAAAAAATAAAGACATTCCACTAATAGTATATCCAGTGTAGTGCTGGTCTCACAAACCCATTGTAACCATGAGAAAATAACTGGCCCGTGTCTCCGTAGAGCTCCTCCAATAGACCACTTCACTCACAAACCCATTGAAAGAGTACCATGTTGACTTAGTTAACCCCAGCTCAGGGCTGGGAAACGGATGTCCTACTTGTTTTTGAAAATGAAATGTGTGGCTTTCATGACAGATTTCATGTTCAGCTTTGTTGAACTTGTCTGGGTTTTTGTTGACTTAACTTTATGATTATTTTAGAGGCTCTAGTTTGTGTTTATGTTGAAACCTCTTTCTAATATTTAGTCTAGAGTGGACCAAAACAATAGAAATGGTGCGTCTTTTCGGAAATTCTCCGGGAAGACATCCATTGTCTTCCACTTGGTGGTTCACATCAAAAAATTTCACGAATAGATGTGTAAAAAATAAATAGAAAGCTAGGCAGTGAAAGGCAATTCAGTTTCTCCTGTCTCACCTCTGCACACATTGCCAATCATGGTGTGAAGTGGGTGTGAATGTTTGATCATTGGTTTTGGAAAGTTACAGATACTGGTAAACACAGATGCCACTATCTGATGTCAGGCAGTTGTAGATGCAGGCAGCTTCCGACGCCATCCAACCATCTGATGTATCTGTTTGGGCGGACCATAAATCCCACTTCTCTCTGCTTACCTCATCAGGTTTGGTTTCAGACGAACACGTGCCTCTGTCAGATATTTTTTTAAGGATATACAGGTGTGACTTAGGTCCTTTGTGGCAACCTTCGAGTTTTCATTCTTGCCAGCAGTCGCCACCATCACACACTATTATCCACATGCACCCACCATGCCTTGTCACCCTCCTTCCAGCTACAACAAGAAAGACTCGGAGGCGGCAGGAGCCCAGGCCAGGTTGAGGGACTTGGAGGCTCAGCTGAACTCTAAGGACGCATTGCTGGCTACAGCGCTGTCTGAGAAGAGGGGCCTGGAGGCCATACTGGACGATCTACGAGAACAGCTGCAGGAGGTATTGCAGCATGAATATGATGAGACTAGAAGGGTTTTCTTTTTTTACCTGTTGCTTCAAACATTTATGGAGTGATGCACAGATATCGATTGTGCATATTAAAAACTATAGTATATTTGTAAATATTGCCTTTTTTTATTCTGAATGTTTTATTTCATCAAGTAATTTGTGCTGGATTGTCAGGTTCTTAGTGGGGTGGCCAATTTTTCTCTTGAATGTTGTTCTGGACTTGCCAATTTTGATGACCATTTTGCATTTATATAGACTTATTTTCAAAGCATTCTTTTTGTGTGTGTCTCTGTGTTATCAGCTGGATACTGGTCTCACCCAGGCCAAGAAGCACCTTGCAGATGAGATGCTCCTGCGCATCGACTTGGAAAACCGCTGCCAGAGTCTGACTGAGGAAATGGACTTCCGTAAGAGCATGCACAAGGAGGTGAGAATGTGGCATTTTATTATGTAAAATTAGATCCTTTTTATAAGCTTTTGAAATTTGCATATTTTGACCCTTCCTAATGATGATTGTAACCCTAACCTCTGTGAAAACAATTGTGTCTGGGAAGTGTCAATTGTGTGTCTGGATCAGGTAAATTGATAAGCTACTTAATACGCCTAAGGGCAATAATATGAGTCCTGCTTAGTGGGACACATTACATAATCACACTGATCGACTGTCTAAATGTATGGTGGAACTGATCTGTGATCAGCCTTACTATTCTGACTCATGATGTAACAACTCATTTCATCATTTAGCAACATTATTATCCTACTGTGGATAGAAGTTGTATTAATGGGATTTATTGTAGCATCTGTCCTCTTTGTGTCTCTGTGTTTTTTCGTTTTTTTTTTTTTTAGAAGCCCTGCAATAAATTCTAATCCATGATGGTTATGATTTTCAGTGTTTTTTGTAGCAAGAGGTTGGTTCATTTAGACTAATTTGTGGTGCAGCCAACATTGTTGAATTATACTGAGTTTGTTATTTAGGCTGCCCTTACTGCCATAAACAGGGATGACAGAAAATCAGAAACACCAGTTGATTTAAACTTGTCTTTACACCTATGGGATGAGAATAAAGGAGCTACAACAGCAAAAGCATGATGACAAGGAGTTGGAATTTTTTTTCATTTAGTTGACAGGGTTACATTTGTTGTTGGTTTGTTGCTTTTGTTTTTTTGTTTTTTTTGTGTTTTTTGCTTTTGCAGCCTTACCACAGTTGATTTTAATTAACTTGAACAGGATGAAACCTGAGAACACTGTCTAATTACTGACCTTTGCTGTAATACAGGAAGTGAAGGAGGCCCGGCAGCGGTACGAGACCCGACTGGTTGAGGTTGACTCTGGACGGAAAGAGGAGTATGAATATAAACTTACTCAGGCCCTGGCTGAAATGAGGGCTCAGAATGAGGAGCAAATCAAGATATACAAGGACAGCATGGAGAGCACCTACGTGGCCAAGGTATGAAAACACACTGTTTCAGTACATACTCTCCATTCACATAATAATCCTTTCGATGTGATTGTGATAGGAGGAGCAACATGAATTTACTAGAAAGCAACAAGTAAATCTAACAATATATTATAAGTTGTGACTTGTGAAAAATTTTGTATGAGTTGTCTCAATAGAAGATTTTATAAGACACCAGCCTCCCGTCAATGAGTAATTTCCATTACTATTCCAAGTGCAACTGTCCACAGCATTATGTGGACATTCAACTAATACGCTCATATGCGCTGCTATAACAGCCTACAGTCTTCTGGTAAGTGTTTCCACCATATCATGAAACCTGACTGTAGGGATCTGCTCCCATTTGGCACAAAGAGCATATGGAGGTCCAACACTGATGTAGGATGAGGTCACACAGTCAGCATGTCCATTCATCCCTCAGGAATGGGATGGGGACAGGTCAGGACTGACCAAGCACAGAGGCCTTCTCATGTTGAAACAGGAAAGGGCAAAACACAAACTGGTGTCAGACAGTTGGAAGAACACTATTGTCTCAGATACCAGTGTTTGAGGGACCATTAAGATGTCACGTAATTGGAATGGCGCTTAGACCAAACCAGGAAGAGGGTTCTAGATCAAAATTATGTGGACAGAACTGTTTAATTACAGCTCGATAAGTTTTTTTCTCCACAATAATGTTAATGCTTGGCATGTGTGTATTTATTCTACTAATTATCTTAATTCCTCTTCTCTTCATTGTTATCCTCAATTTTATGTATCTTGTTTTTTAAGGGAGTCCCTAATAACATCTGTGTAGGGACTGTAGATGAAAATTAGCCCTTGGCTTATTCTGGTACATTTATAGAAACATTTGTGAATGTATACTGCCCCAGTGAGTGAGTGAGTCAATAAATACATAAGAATGTAGTTATGAAAATTTTTTTGCATTAAGTGGAATTCTAATAATTTATAATACATCTCTCTTTAGTTTTCACATGGTGGTCACATAGAAAACACAGTTGCAGAACATCTAACTCAAGTGCAGATTTCACTGAGTCTTCTGCTCATGGTATTCCCAGTCATGTTCCTGAGAGAAATCTGGGAAAGGTAAGGTGCGAAAATCTACAGTTGTTCAACTATGTTGCACTCTCATATTAAACTGTGTGAGGTTCCATCACTGCAGTGCAGCAAAAGCCTCTAAACCAATTCAGAAATAACACTGGTCTATTTCTCCATACAAGTGTGATTTGCTTAGGAAAATTTACTCCATCAAAACATGACAAAGAGAAAACAAATGTTAAGACAGGATCTGATGAAGTGACGATGATTTGGCACCAATCAAACCATCAGAAAAACAATTATAAAAGGTAAATGCCAAAAATACAGCCATATCCTGTCTGTAGTATGTTGACAGACCAGTTTAAATTATCCTCTTATGCATTAAGCAATAATCCTTTTTACAATTAAAACTGTAAGTAACACTAGTGAGAAGGCTGACACACCAAACACTTAACTAATTTCCTGCCTGTCAGGAAGTGACTGACTTTGCTCAGTTCCTCCTTGAGAGTGTGATGAGACAGAACCATTGTTAATTTTACGGACTCTCAAAACATTTCCGTGTTTGTCTTCAGCTGGAGGACCTGCGTCGGTTGTCTGAGATGAACGGAGCATCAGCCAACATGGCCCGAGAGGAGCTTAAAGAGTCTACCCTGAGGATTGAGGGCCTCACTGCTCAGCTGGCAGGACTGCAGAAGGAGGTCGGCATTTCATCTTACTTATATAGATTTTTTTTCTGACAGACATAGAATTGATCTCCTTAGTACCATATGTCATAGTAACCTGACCAGAAAAGATAAGAAACAGTTGTAAAAACTTGAACTGAATTAATTTTGGACGTGTTTCGCAGATACTATTTGCTTTACCTGTTCTCCTGTAGAAATGTAACATGAAATGCCTCCATCGAAACACACCGTAAATCACATGTCTTTGCTGCCTAACCAAGTTTGTTTTGAAGTACAGCTTATTCCTCATTCACTTCAGACATAGAATTGATCTCCTAAGTAGTACCATATGTCATAGTAACCTGACCGGAAAAGATAAGAAACAGTTGTAAAAACTTGAACTGAATTAATTTTGGACGAGTTTCGCAGATACTATTTGCTTTACCTGTTCTCCTGTAGAAATGTAACATGAACTGCCTCCATCGAAACACACCGTAAATCACATGTCTTCAGTATAGAATCAGCTGGAATAGCCATGGTACTCTGTGGCGTCACAGTCAAAAGATCCCAGAGGTTAAGCTGGGCTTTCTTAAACATTTTTAGTGCTGACTAAGCTGGTGTTCAGACCAAAAACAGCAGCAGTGGTGGGTCATTTTGTCCAGATCAAATTCTTACAACTCTAGAAAGTTATCACACAGGATTATATTCGGCCTGAATGAAGCCTAACTTTTCCAAACATTTTACCTGGAAAAAAAAAGTCTTGAAGTCAAGCCAATATGATGCTATATAATTCAACATGCTTCTACTTATGTTTATCTTGATTAATCTTACTCTGTGAAAACTGTAAAAGTATCATCTGGTTTTTATTTTAAATCACTCTAATAAGCACCTTTTTATATTACAAAAAATGGACTGACAGAATACACACAGTGCGTTTACAAAGTAGCCAGCCCCCCCCACTTTTTCACAATATGTTGCAGCTTTATGCTAAATTTACTAATTTATTAAAAAGAAAAAACAGAAATTTAAAATTGACTTAAGTATTAAAAGCCTTTGCTTTGATGCCTCTGATTTCTAATGATCATTTAAGACACATGCTTGGAGTTGGCAAAAAAAGCACCTACAGGACTCTCAGACTGTGAGAAACAAAATTTTCTGGTCCGATGAAACTAAGATTGAATTTTTTTGCCTCAATTCTAAGCGCCATGTCTGGAGGAAACCAGGCTTTGCTCATCACCTGCCCAATACCAACCCAACAATTGAGCATGGTTGTGGCAGCATCATGATGCGGGGGTGTCTTTTAGTGACAGGGAAGGGGAGATCAGGACCTCAGACTGGTTCAAAGTTTCACCTTCCAACAAGACAGTGAGCCCAAGCAAACAGCAAACAGCAAAGACAATGGGGGGGGGGGTTTCCTCTATAAATGATTGTTGAATGGCCATGCAAGACCCCAGACTTTAGCCTAATGAAACATCCCTGGGGAGACCTGAAAATTTCTGTCCACCGACAGTCACCATCCAACATCACAGAGCTTGAGAGGATGTGCTGAGAAGAATGGCAGAAAATCCCCAAAGAAGAGCTTTGGGTGTGAAGAGCTTGTTGCGTCATACCCAAGAAAACTTGAGTTCAAAAGTTCAACTAAGTGCTGAGTGAAGGGTCTGGATACTACTGTTGGAGTGATTAATAAAATCTTGTTTTTGAATAAACTTTCATAAACTTCTAAAATTCTGTTTTCACTTTGTCATTATGGGTGATAAGTGTAGATTGATGAGGGGAAAATGAATTTGCAAAACTTTAGCTTAAATGTCAGAAAAGTGAAGGGGTATTCATACTTTCTGAATAAACAGTAAATTAAAGTTGAAGAAAAACCTCAGTTTAAAAAATACACCCTCAGTATCTTATTCAGTTATGCTTTACACTGGGTTTTAATTTACATCTACAAAGATTTTATTGAAGCGGACCCAAAGCTTGTTAAATAATATGATATGTGATGAGTGTTTGCTTGCTCTCATGCATCATTTCCACCTCACACTCTAGTCTCTGTGTCTGTCTTCAGACTCGTAGTTGGCGTGATCGTATAGTGGAGCTGGAAGCAGCGTTGGCTCAGGAGAAAGACACAGGCCGTAAGCTCCTGGCAGACAAAGACCGTGAGGTTGCTGACATCCAGGCCAAGATGCAACAGCAGCTGAACGAGTACGAACAACTGCTGGATGTTAAACTGGCTCTTGACATGGAGATCAATGCCTATCGAAAACTTCTGGAGGGAGAAGAAGAAAGGTGAGGACGCACAAGTTTGCAAGTAGTGCTGGCATTTTTTTCTCCATTTCTCACACACTCAGATTCTCTTGCTCACAGACAGAAATAAATGCAAACAAAAATAGATTTCTAGAAATGTTCACATGCACACACCTCTAGGTAATAAATAAATGGTCAATTTGAAAATGTGCACATTTTTGGCAAGCCTCTCATCCAACACAAAACACTCGCACAATTAACCATAAATGTTCAATAAAAATCCCTCATAGATATTGGTTTACATATTGTTTTCATGGAGAACAGAGGCAGTGTTAAAAACAAAAAAAGGTTTAAGAGGCTGTGGCCTGAATCAGCTTTTAATGCAATTTAGGGGACAAGTCCCAAAATTAAACAAAGTGGTGAGACATGGAGGTGGATGCCTTAAACGCTTTCCTGCACACTGAGTATGGACTGGCCAGCGAAGGCACAGGGACATCGAAGTTCAGCAGTTGGTATTTGTTAAGCATCTATAGGCCATGGACACAAAATCGCAGATGAAATCAGACACTCAGTATCTTAAAAAAAAAAAAAACAACCCATAAACACCATATTTAAATTTTAAATCAACATATTGGTGTTAATCTTGTTCTCATAGATGAGTGCAGAGGGTGGAGTGGTGGTAAGTGATGTGGCTGGAGAAGGCAGAGTGCATGTGGCTGATCTGTGGCATTGTGTGCCTAGAGCCCCAGATGCCACAGTCATCTGTTCACCTGAGCTGTGTTGCACAAAAAACTATCTGAAAACTAATAAAAAAATCCTAGTGGGCAAAATATTCACAGTTCCCCTGGATATTCAGCATTAATTTTGTGAAAGTTTAGCCAGCCTTTCCAGGATCTGTCACCTGATGTAGATAATGATGTAAACAATTAATGTAATGTGAAGTAAAGTGATTAAATCTGTGAAAGAGTCATCAGAAACTCTGGCAGCACAGATGGTGAAGTAGTGAATGGAAGCCAGTTTCCCCAGTCTTAAATGTTTGCATACAGAGTACAGAGATACAGAGTATCTGTACCGGTACAGACATTCTTCAGCTAAGATTGTTTTAATGAATACATAAATTTGGCCTACAGTGTTTCAAGTCCAGTTTTGTGTGTAAGCTACTGACACATATGAGACCCCTGGATATAAACTATGTCTTTCCCTCCCCCAGACTGAAGCTGTCTCCCAGTCCATCATCTCGTGTCACAGTGTCTAGAGCCTCATCCAGCAGCCGCAGCGTGCGGACCACTCAGGGAAAGAGAAAGCGTGTTGATGTCGAGGAACAGGAAGCCAGCAGCTCGGTATCCATTGCTCACTCTGCCTCAGCCACAGGACCCATCTGCATCGACGAGATTGACACTGATGGAAAGTTCATTTGCCTTCACAACAGTGGAGATGAGGTGAGTTGCTTTTTTTTTCTATGTTACGCAACTTTAGTTAGTTCATGGTTTTGTGCAGATACTGCTGAAAATCTTTTTATTTTTGATATCTGGTGTAACGTAGTATATTTGACTGACTGATTTGTATCAATTATTGTGTCTGTCTCAGGACCAGGCCATGGTGGGTTATGAGATGATCAAGACAACAGGAAATTCTACATCCACCTACAAGTTCACACCCAAATATATTCTGAAGGCTGGCCAGAAAGTCACGGTAAAAGCTTAGTCTTAGAATCTAAAAAATTTGAGCTGAACCTGATTGGAGTTTAGGAATTCAGCACGCTTAGGAGTCCTCTTTTAAAGTCCAATAGTAATTAGAAATAGTGATAACAAGTCTGACATCATTTCAGTCATTATAAATTTTTGAATTTTAAATGGTTTTTAAGGAAGAAAAAAATCTTTAGCAAAATATTAGCTACTTTTTTCTTATGCCTCTGAGTGGCCCAGACAATGTGCGTGTTTGACAGCTGAGCCATAAGGGCACAATGTCAATCAACCACTAAATTGACCGTTTTTTGTGTGCAACAGCTGACCAGCAATTAGCTATATAGCTAATTAGTTATATAGCCCACTGGTGGTAGCTATGCTCTTTCCTGGTTTGTTAGGTAGCTTGTTTAACTTGCTGAAGTGTGTGTGTGTGTGTGTGTGTGTGTGTGTGAGAGTGAGGATCAACTTTATTGGCATTTATTCACATATTCAGAAGTATAAAGCTGAAGGAAAAGTCATTCTTATAGATCAAAGGGCAAAAATAGTGCAACATAACACACAGCATAAAACAGAACAAAGCTAAGAAGGTGGGTATCTTAGATATGTCGACTCTCATTTAAGGTGCTGATTGCACACCAGAATGTAAACAAAACAAGTAGTCATGAGTGACATTAAACAATACATACTGGCAGAGTAAAACAGAAAAGTAGCATATTGTGAAATTGTTATTGAGTATAATTATGGAATGTAAATACAATATAATGTGTTGTCTCTATAGATTTGAAGTAATAATATAGATTATTATTAGCGTGTGTATATATATATATATATATATATATATATATATATATATATATATAATTTTATTATAATGGTAATTGCATAATAGTATTAATGTTATAAATATGTCTAAATTATGGTTCATAAATAAAAATAATGCTTAACATATGTAGCAGTGGAAGCAGTGGCTAGCAGTGTGCTCAGTACAGGTGGAGTGCTATGGGGTTGAGGTGTTTATGTGGTAGACAGCTGTAGGGTGTTTAGGAATCTGACAGCTTGGGGGAAGGAGGTTTACAAAACGTTATAGTCCCGGTTTTGATGTTGTAAAGCCCTCTGTCTGATGACAGTGGGTCAAGGGCTGGAAGGGGTCCGTCATGGCGGAAGAGGCTCTGCGTACACAGCACGTCTAGAAAATGTCCTTGATGGAGGAGACCGAGACCCCTATGAACCTCTTAGTTGTCCCCACTATATGTTGCAGGGTCTTGTGTTCCAAAGCATTTGTTCTGGAAATCTTCATCCTATGTGATTTGAGAACTCTCCACAGTGCCTCTGTAAAAGGTGGTGAGGATGGTCAGTGGCAGACTGGCTCTCTTCCGTAAATGAAGATATTGTTGTGCCTTCTTGACTGCAAAGTTGGCTTTGAGAGAGGTGAGGTTGTCAGACACACCAAGAAACATGGTGCTCATAATTTGATATATTAAGTATAGAAGAGAAGAGTCCTTTACGTGCAGGTGTGATAAGGCTGAGTGCTGTTGGGAGGTTGGATGTGTCCCGTGACAAGTTAGTCGAAACACTTCACCATAATGGGAGTCAGTGCTAAAGGGCAGTAATCATTGAGACATATCATTGTCGACGTCTTTGGCACTGGGATGATAGTGGTCTTTTTAAAGCTTGCGAGATATACAGCATGGCTCAGGGAGATGTTAAAGATGGCCATGAGGAAACTGCCAGTTGGTTAGGACCGTCCCTTATCTTGGCCCTGGTATTTTGTTGGGGATTGAAGCTTTGCATGGGTTGACTCTGGATAGAGTCCAGAGGATGCATAGAAGTCATTAGGCATGTCAGGGAGGTGGAAGTCATTGTCGTTGGCCTGTGATGTAGCCTTGTAATCTGTTAAGGCATGGATGTCCTGCCACCTGTGCCTCTTGTCCCTAGTATCACAGAAGCGGTTTTGAATCCTCTGTGCATACTGGTGTTTTGCTTTCTTGGTGGTCTGGGAAAGCTCAACACTTGCTTACTGCCACAAGATGGCATCTATATGGTACGGACCTCAGCCATCAGCCACAACTTCTGGTTGGCTTGTTTGGTGGTGGGCTTTAACAAAGTGATATCCTCAGTACTAGCCATAGGCAGCTGCCTCCCTGAACATGTTCCAGTCTGTGCTCTCAAAGAGGTCCTTCAGGGCTGAGGTGCTTTCATCTGGCCTTGGAGTGTTTCTGTAGATGTCTGAGTGCAGGGAATGGCATGACACATAGGTGGTCAGAGTAGCCAAGGTTGGGATGGGGGATGGCCTTTTATGGCTCACAAAAATTTTGCATGCCACAGCAATCTCTTGGGTCATTTTAACTTATAAAATGATTCCAGAGAGTTCCAAACATCTAGGTAAATGGGTTTGAGATAAAGAGAGCACTTTTATCAGATATGGACTCTGTATCAGCAGATTCACTGAGATCAGGTTGGAATTATTGAGAGAGTGAGAGACAGTGAGAGAAGCTGGGTCCCTGGCAGGTTGTTGTTCAGTCTGTGTCTCTTGATTTGTCTCAGGCTGCTGTTTGTGGTGTCATTGCAACAACTATCTTCATGCAAATTTAGTTTAAAATGCAAACATTTAATGTATGAAAAGAAGCTCTGTCTACATGGAGAATTAACGGCACTCTGTCTGGTTAATGACAGGGGGCACGATCAGTGAACCAAAAACAAAATATTAATCTCCATTTCTAGAGGAACATCCACCCTCTACAATATCAGCTGGATTTTAAACCACTAATATATGAGAGAGCTAAATATTATCAGCAGAGCTGCTTTGGATTATAAGGATATGGTATATGCTCTTTGTCAATTAATGCGAATACTGTGTAGAATATTAGGACGACTTTGGGTGTTTTTAAACCCTAATGTGACTCTGCAGGTGTGGGCATCTGATGCTGGTGTGAGTTCAAAACCTCCCACAGACCTGGTTTGGAAGAACCAGTCCTCCTGGGGTTCAAGGGAGGATGTCCATGTGGTGCTGATCAACCCTCAGGGAGAAGTGAGACCATAAACACACACTCATTCCGTTTCCATCCCTGTACCCTGTTACAAGCTGCCTGTGTTTGTATGTTCAGTCTTTACATACTTGCTGCCGTGTGTGTGTGTGTGTGTGTGTGTGTGTGTGTGTAGGAGGTGGCGAAGAGAACCACAACATACAAGACGGCAGTGGAAGAAGAGCAGGGAGAGGAGGAGGATGATAATGGAGTGGAGGCCATTGAGGAGGACCTTTTCCATCAGCAGGTAAAACTACCTGCCTACTTGTCCTCATTAGCTAAGGAAAAGTCCAGCTACTGAATGTGTGTATGTTGAAAATACTCAGGGACACTCTGATATAGAAACTCTGCTAAGGGAAAACACTTCTTGGTGTAGTCTGACCTGACTATAAGGCTACAAATAAGTTTATCTCCAAACACATCAGTCTGCCTTTTAACCTCAAAATCCTAGATTTTAAGGATGTGTTTTTATATTTATGCTGATGTTACAATGTTTGTAGTATTGTTTTTAGTGGTACCATGAATGTTTGTGGTCAATGTGTTTCTGTGCAGGGAGAACCTCGCACTGCCAAGAGAGGCTGCTCTATCATGTGATCCTACTATACCAACCAACCAGCCACCACCGCCACCTCCTCTGAGCCCAGCCAGTTTGCTGCCAACTGTAATACTAGAACTATTTTTCTATCTTTTGTAGGGTATATGAATAAAATGTGTAACTTTTATTTTATCTTTTTATTTCTCATAAAAATACAAAACTGATTTTGGTAGATGTATTTTTATCTGAAAACCAAAATAACATGGTTAAATTTGTATTTGTAGTTCAGAACCTTTTTTTTAAACCATGCAGCAAGAAGCTTAAACCCAAGGACAGACTGTCTTTAGGAAAGCAACAAGTCATGTACTATGTAATTTTTAAAATAAATTTCAGTTTGTTTGTTTTATATTTTATCTTAATTTTATTGTTGATGCTATTCTTAAGGCCTTTTACAAGAACAGCCACAAAATATCAGTGAATAGTTTAGGTCATGGGCTCGTTTAAATCACTTTTCAGTTTGCTAAAAAGCTATGGTATGATTTGGAGAAAAAACACAGAAAAAATGTACACTAACTGGAAAAGAAAATCTAAAAGTTATGCAACATTGGGAGTTAATATAAATTATTTTCTCCCATCAGTCTGAAAATTGGATGGACAAAATGTCTGCATCACATGATAGGGAAACTTCTGTTCAGTAGTATTCTTTTAGTATCTTTAGGAAAACATCCATGATTGTATGATTGTATTCATAAGGAAGTCAGGACAGTTGAAGTTTGTTAGCAGTTGGAGAGTAAGATTAAAGCCCATTATGTGTAGGATTTGAAACTGCTTTGGTGTCTCATAGTGGTAATATGGAAAAGACTTGACCTGGGGACACTACAAAAAAATGGGCTGAGACCAAGACATGTCATTTTCATAGAACTAAAATCTTTGCCATCAGAAAAATTTGACAGATGTTATAATTGCAGTCTACACACGGGTTTTAATTTGATGGCATGAAGCAAACACGAGTTTCCATATTGACTCAGAATACGCATTGGACCACTAATTGAGAAGTGTTGATTGTATTCTTAACTTTTGATATTTTAAGTGTTTGAAGTGTTACTATGCATGCTATGGTTGTAATCTTCATAGTTGTATGATTAAATGTTTTCTTGTAATTGTTTTATTTTTTTCATTCATCAAGCACTCAAGACAGCAAAAGCAAATGACCACAGATTACAAAAATATATGTAGATATCCTGTATTTGCCATTAATTTACCCATTAGCATCACCTGGCCTGACAGACCAGAGTGATAGAAAATTACTAATAAAGATTAATATAATAGGAACAGCATTAAAAAACAGTTTTAAAAAGAATAAAAAGACCAATGAGCATAGAGTTTGAAACATTCCATTAAACAGTGCAGCAGAGGGGAAGTGCAAGGTATAGTTCAAAGCTAAGTAAAGGCTTGGGTAAAGAGAAGTTTTCAGCTTTCTTTTTGCAAATACCAGTGAGCTGCCTCCCTGATATCTAATAGGTAGTGTGTTCCACAGTTTGGGAGCATAATTCGCAAGGGCTGGGTCACCAATATTCTTTTGGGAACTTCTAATAAACCAATATTAGATGATTGCAATGTTTGAGATGGAAAGTAGCTAACAAGAAAATTGGAGATCTAGCTTTTACTTGCTGTTTTATGGCTTGCATATAAGGAGCAGCATCTTAAGTGTACTAGGAAGCCAGTGCAGCATGGCTAAAAATAATGCACTCTGGGTTCTGCTTAATAGCTGTGCTGCAGCTTTGTGGATAGCTCAAGTCTTTCAGTGTTTTTTTTTTTTCTCGTGATGCCAGTAAAAAGTACATTACAGTAGTCTATCCAGTTTTAGATGAAGGATGGAATTCGTTTGTCAGCATCTTTTTAATTTATAAATGGTCATACTTTTGCAATGTTTCTATCATCTTGTTGATGTAGGACCCGAAGCCTAGATCTGAATCTATGACAACACAAAGACTTGTGACCTCACACTTAATCCAGGGAGTTAATTTCCCCAGATTATTAGACAGCGTTTCTGTTTATGTGGTCTTTACCAGGTTTAGTATTCAGAATAGTATTTTTAATAATCAAACATTTTCATGTGCACATGGCACAAGATCCATAACAAGGTTCTAACTGAACCTTATACTTCACTATCAAATGATTACATAATATGAAGTGAGATTGCACCATCTACATATTGTTTATTTCAGTGCATGGGAATTTGGGTTACTGTGGTGTCATGTAGCATCCTACTAGTGTAGCTAGCAGCAAAAAGGAAGTAATTTAAACAGGCAGTATAGAACAAAGCAGCTCCAATGGCACTTCACTTCCCATATAGAACATGGTGAGCTAAAATAAAGAGATTGGTTCCCCTAATTTATTGCAAAGCTTCCTTTAAATAGTCTTTTTTTAATGTAGCGATAATCCTCGACCTTTACATTACAGAGAACCAAAGTGAAACCAGAACATTTGGGTTTTGTTCCAGAGGAAAGAAAAAATATGTTGTATGGCTTGCTTCATGTAGTAGTAGTTCTTTGAAAAATAATTTAATATTGGTATTACTCTTTTTTTTTTTCAAATTTATTAAAAGTCATAAAATGAAACCTCTCATTTATAAAAGGAGCCTGACCCTTATTTCAGTACTTAGAAGCCCCTTTGGCAGCAGTTACAGCTTCAAACCTTTCGGGGGAAGTTTTTACAGGCTTTGTGCACCTGGATTTTGGCTGTTTATCCCGTTTTTCTGGCAGATCCTCTCAAGCTCCGTTAGCTTTGCTGGGAAGTGTCTGTGAACTGACATCTTCAGGTCTCCACAGATCATCTGCAGGGTTTGAGTCTGGGCTTTGGCTGAGCCCTTCAAGGACAGTCACACTATAGTGTTGTCTTGGCTTTATGCTTTGGATCAATGTAGTGCTGAAAGGTGAACCTTTGCCCCAGTCTCAGGTCCCCTACACTCTGGAGCAGGTTTTCTCCACAAACCTCACTGATTTGGCTGGATTCATCCTTCCTTCAGTTCTGACCAGTCTCCCTTCCCCTTCCACTGTGAAGTCCCCCCATAACATGACGCTGCCACCACGATTCACCGTTTGGATATTAGCCAGTGACAAGTGCCTGGTGTTCGTCAGATATAGTGTATGGAGTTCTTCCCAGGTGGAATAATTTTTGTCTCAGCAGGACAGAAAATCGTTTTCCTTTTTTCTCTCAGAGTCCTTTAATTGCCATTTAGCAAACTTAAATTTACTCAAAGTATAAATAGGTCTGATTAATGGAGTGCTGCTGAGATGGCTTTCTCTATGGCAGAGGACTTCTGTTCTGTTGGGTTCTTGGTCACTTCCCTGACCAAGGCCTCTTCCATTTCAAAGTTATTGAGGCTAATGTGCTCTCGGACCCTGACCACAGTTTTATCGTAGAGGTATTCAGAGAGTTCCTTGGACTTCATGTCTTGGTTTCTGTCCAGACACAATGTGACTTGTGAGAACTTATATAGACAGGTGTTTTTGTTTTTGGTTTTTTTTGTCATGAAATTGCTGCAATTTTCAATTTTATTTGCTGCAGCTGGACTCCTGCCAATTTCATCCTTCTGCCACTTGTAATATAATGGATCTGATGTTGCTAAGCTTTAGGAGTATGTTTTTTTTTTACAATGTATTGAATAATATCTTGCATGTGCAAAAAAAAAAAAGTGAATCCACCTAATTGCTCTCCAATAATTTCATCTGAAACTGAATATTTGGTTCCTTCTCCCAGGTGTTTTGGATGAATGAATAAGCATGAATAAAATTGAAGTAGTGGGGGGTTCATTTTGCATAGCACATGTAGAAATACAGGACATCATGTTACAAGAACGCATAAGTGTGTGAAACATTTACAGCAAACTAAATCAAGGACCGAGTCTGCAGTGTGCTAAATCTGTGTTTGTGCATCACCAGGGTCACTTTTATGGGAATTTTTTTGGATGTGATGAGATTTTTCTATTGTAATATACTCAATTTTTAATTATGTGCACACATTATGTAAAAAATCAAAAAAAGCCACCATGAAGGATATGCTTTTCTGTCCAAATATTACTGCTTGTGCCTTATAGAGGGAGAAATTGAGGGAGAACAGCCACTGACAGAGGACAAATCTCTGAAAGATCTGAAGTACAGAATACCCTAAACCTTGGATACAAGGTTTCACAGGGAGTCAGCAGGGGATGTAGCATGACAGCTCATTTGTACCTCTCTATTTTCTATTCATACTTTTTCATTTCTGTTACACTTTAACTGATTATGATTAATTGTTAGATGATGATTAAGTAAGCATTTTGTGATCTTTAATTATCAATCTTTTTTTTATTTTACTTAAAATACTCAGGAAATTACATAACTATTTTTTTAAACATGCACATAAAATCTGACAAAAGGAATCTGCCATGTGAACATAAGATGAATACACAGTTATCTCCCAGACCAAGCCAAGTGTTCTCAAAAACAAAAAGATGAATCATATTGTGAGCCCCCACAAATGGCAAGGACAAGTAAAGAGGTATAACGTGACCATATTTCATAATTTGAATCGGACCCCCCTGGAACCACCTTGATTGGTCGTACTCTTCGAAAATAAACCTAAAATAGATCAAATCCAGTGGATTTCAGTTTGTTGTTGCATTCAGTTTGAATTTTAATTGAGAGATTGAAGTTTTGTGGCTGAAAGGCCCAAGCCTGACTGTCCTTGGGTGAGGTTCTTCTCATCCAATCCACGACAGTTAATTGGCGAGACAGCCGAGGGGGATACAAAGTAGCTGGATGTTTGGACAGAAGTATTGATGCTCAACAAACTTGGTGGCCAACAAAAAAGGGTAAGCAGAGGCTTTTATAAGTCCTCAAAAGTACTGACTGTGTGTGAGCTCAGTGTGTGACCCTCAGTGTATTAAATCAATACACAGCCTCTCAAAATAAGGGTCTGGTGTGATGCTATGTGTGTGCATGTGGAAATGATAGATTTCATGTCTGAGTGTATGTTGAATGCGCTGATAGCCTGTGGGCTTGTAGTCTGTGCTGAGTTTGCTAGAGGAGAGGAGGCAGAATAAGGGTAATTACTGTGAATGATATCCTAACCGCCTATTCTGTGTTGAGGAAGTGTATCAGGATAGGATCTACACAAGAAGACAAAAGAGTAACAGCCGGTATAGCTTCATCCTAAATCCACAGACTGTTTTCTGTGGCTTTACAGTGAGGGAAAGGACTGAACAGGTAGAAAGCTCTCCCTAAACAATGAGTCTTCAGATAGGCAAGAAACTCTTCAGTCACAACAGCATCTTGGATTCTTAATGTTCAAGAATACACTAATACTACCTCAAATGAGCCTTTTTCAATAGAAAATGACAAGGAGTCGGGCAGATTCTGCTGCAGTTCAAATATGCAGCAAAATACATTAAACTGAAGCTGTTTCATGAACTGTTTATCTGACTGTTCAAGTGAAAGTACATCTGCTGGAAGCGGGGTTAATAAATAATAGGCATAGATTACTTTTAACTATCCGTGCTATTGCATTTGCATAAACGTGCATAGTCACATATAGAAATGGGTGCGAAGAATAATCACTCTGGAGGAATAAATAATAAAACATCATCCGGAGCATAAAAAACAGATTCAGAAATGCACTAAGAATTGGAATGAGAGAACAAGAGGACATCTTTGGCCAGAGGAGGGCACCTTTGATCTTGGATGACATGAGGGTGATGAAACACTCATCAAACACTACAAAATGAAGGATGAGAGTGCTTTGGAAAGAAACTCAACTAACAGGGGTGAATTCAGACACAAAAATGGACAAGAAAGCAGGCAACATTACAAAATAAACATAAATCAAAAGAGCAGAAGCATGAACACGCCACACAGACTAGTTAGATGATAAAAGTGATAGAGTGTGCATGGAGAATAGTGATGGTGAGGAAGCTGTTAGACCAAAGCCAAAAAAGAAAAAACAGAAGTCTGTATTAGTTAACAGGCCCAAACAGCCCTGGACATCAACACCCACAGAGGACAGTGATGAAGTGGAAGGGTGAGAAGCACATGCAGGAAAGGCATCAAGAATGGTGATTGGAGAATTGTGGATTGAAGATTAAAAAAAAAAAACTAGCAAAGAGAAGGGAAGGAGACAGAGGTAAGGAGCAAGACAGGCTGATACAGACATCACAGGCAGAGTTAGAAAGAATGAAAGAAGAGTTAACACAGCACAGAACAACTCAAAGCAGAGCTGAGCCACATACAGCAGCAAAAAAGGAATGAACGAATGAGACTGAGCCGTGGCAAAAAGCTGCACCCAGTGAAAGAGGTGGCTGATTCTTACACTATAGCTCCCTTCGTGGTCAAAGGAGGTCAGTCACAGTCTGCACAATGCTCGTTAATGGAGATGGTAGGGTTGGTAGGGATATTGTCTCGTCTGACAGAGAGAGCAGGAAAATCAATCACAGCGGTAGAAGAAGTGGCATAAGACTGGCAGTGGGAGACATTAAAACTTTACTGAAGCAGGTGGCAGGAGAGCATCCAAATGAGAAGGTTTTCACTAGGGCAAACAAGCAGCATGCAATAGTAGGACATACAGTGGATCATGTTGATTTTTGGGGGTTTAGGATGTGGGCAGCGCTCTGACAGCAATTTCTGGAGAGAATGGATCAATGAAAAATGGAAGCAGAAGACTTAAAAGAAGATGACTGTGCAACATTGTCCCAGATCCACACACATTGCTCTCCAACATTGCACCAGAAACACAGTGGTACACAGTGACTGATCTGTGTGCTGCGTTTTTCAATGTACCCATACACCCTCACTCGCAGTACTTGTTTGCATTTACATATCGAGGACAGGATATTGTGAAAGTCCGTCTATCTTCAATACAGTGTTATCCCAGGTTTTACAGCATCTAAACAGAACAAGTACTCTGATACAGTGTGTCGATAATTTGTTGATTTGCGGCCCAACAAAGGAACAATGTGAGGCAGACTCAATTACTGTACTTACAGCCTTTAGCTACAGGAGGCCACAAACAGAAAAAGATCTAAACTCTCATTCAGGCCCAAGAGGCAGCAAGTGTCTATGAGAAAAGTGTTTGGCAAAAAAGGGGGGTAATCTTAAATACACACAAAGGAATGTGGAGAGGTCCAGCATGGTACTTTTTATGGCCATCCCTTCTCAATGTCATAAAAAACTAAAGTAACAATTATCATCTTATCAGTGTCTTCTAGAAAAACAAGGCCTTACAAGACTATGGCACCATAGTCAGTGGTGGAAGAAGTATTCAGAACTTTTACTTAAATAAAAGTACTATTACCACATGTTGAGAACACTTCACTCAAAAGTCCTGCATTCAAAACCTTACCTGAGAAAAAGTATGTAGTAACTAAGAATTATCAACCTTGATGTACAGGCAACCACAAATATCTATTTAACACAGATGCTGTAGTATTAAGACGATTTTAAATCATATCAAACTGGATTATATGTAATATAATGTAATACCATAAGCGATTTGCAAAGAGAGTAGGAACCTGTGAGATATGACCTGTTGTGACCATATTGTATGGAGAAAAAAAAAAAAATTTTCGCGGTGGAAGGTTTTTTTGTCTTCAAATTTTTACTTTCTCTGCATAAAATGTGTCAAAACAAGAGGAAAATTTTCAAAGAACAAGCGCAGATATCATTCAGCTATATAAGACAAGGTCTTTGCCCACACACTGACATCCATTAACATGTAGCCCTAGCATACATTTATTGTCGTATTGTTTACGTTATATATTACTATTTACAGTAAGTGAATCATTTGTTGTTGACCCATGGGCACGGCTGTGTGTACCTCTCTAAAATATATTCAGTATATGGGACCTGTTGGATTTTGCACATGTGCACATCTATAGAATTATTTCCTAATTTTGCGCACGTCTCAATCCTGTTTGTTTTAATTGCTTGAGTATTTATTTTATTCCTAATAAAGCTGATTTAATGACATTGCCACAAATTGTATTATTCCAGATTAGGAGAACCAGGTAGGCTATTGGGAACTCTGGGGCAAGAGAACAGGCAAGGGAATATAGATGCCACTTTCTGAAAGGACTAGTCTGTGTCATGACTGGAACCAAACTTTTTGTAAGAAGACATGTAGGAAGAGTGGTCAATACAGTAAAGACCTTTGTAGTTAAATATGGGCCTGAGCTCTGTCCATCTCTGTCCGGACGCCATCATGTTGACTGGATGAAACCTGTCCAGATGAGATGTGACCATCGGAACCGACATGTTCTTAGAACGGACCTGACGGTTCCACGGTCGCCTCGTTTGTTTCTAGGTGCATCATTTCATCCTGATCATTTCAAGTTTAAACATTTAAACATCAGCCACATCCCAGCAGTCAGAAAACACGGTTCACTGGACAGTTGCGTTGAAAAGGAGACATCAACCTGTGAGTTGTAACATCTTGACATCCACTGAAAAACATCTGTCATCGACAAGAGGCCTTGTTTCCTCTGAAGAAGTGAGATTTTTACATATTTTAACCAACATTCTTCTCAGTGTATTTTAACATTGAGACTTTCAGAACCTCGTACATTTACCAATGCAGCTGGTAATACTGGGATTTTGTTTTTTAAAATTACCGATGTTTATTATAATTTGATAATATATTAATCACAATTTTACTGACTTTTGACTGTTTTGACTGAAGTTTGAAGAAGGAAACCAAAAGCTGCTTTCTTGGTTTGTTTTACAGGGACTGTCGAAAGCCCCTTAAACACCCAAACAAACAAGCCCACTGAGAAATGCGAATAAAAATACCACTTTCATATCTTTAACTTGTTATACACCACTGTTTAATCAATTGTTGATATATGCCAACTGAAATACATGTAGTGACAATATTATTTAATCCTTATGTTTTTGTTGGAAAGAAGGGTTGATCGATTTAACAAACCGTTTCCTTAAAATGAATAAGGGTCAAAATGACGTTTTGCGATGTGTTTGCCAGTCGGGCAGAGAACTTTAAATTGATATTATGTTAAATGATGTTTGGTGGACGTGTCGCTCTGTATATAATATCTCACTGATATCTATCTGTAATCTAAACTGTAATCCAGTAATAGCTGGATTATTGCCCCTGGGCCAAAGACTTGTTCTTGGGCCCCAGTTGACCTTCACAAGACATTTTAGTTCCTACATTTTCCCCAGGCACAAAGAAACTAACCAGTACTGTAGAGTTGAAACTATTAAACTAATAAACTATTAAACTATTAGTTGATCGACAAAACATTAAATGGTAACAATTTTGAAAATTGTTTAAATTATTTTAAGTCAAAAACACCCCAAAAATAGTTTGTACCAGCTTGTCAAATGTCAATAATTGTTAGTTTTCCATTATTTGCTATGATAGTAATAATGATTGGGATATTATTTATGATTTACTATTTTCTGGCATTACATACACTGGGCATTAAATGGGTAATTATAGAAAATAATTGTCTTGTGTATGTTACAATATAAATAATTGTTGGTTGCAGCCAAAAAGTATTTCTGTGTTGGAATAATACACTAATATTTCCCAAGGTTTTCTGTGTGATAATTCCTCGAAAACAAGGAGTCGGAAAGGAAGAGCAAGGGACCTCAGTTTAGTTCATCAGCATGGAAAAGGTAAGAATATTAATGCTTTAAAAGCATTTTAAGTTTTTTTTATGGGGTGACTCCTCTGTGTTTTGGGGAATTCATTGTTAGCTATCTTAACCTTAACATTATTGCTGAGAGTTGATATTCTGAAATTCATGAAGGCAGTGTAATTTTCATGTTTTAGTGTGGATACCTGAAGTTACAATTAAAAAAAGACAAAGGTAATCATTTAAAACCCTTCGAAAGTCTTTTGATTGTTTTATTCAATTTCCCCTCTCACTTAAAGCTGACAAGCTTAAATTCATAAATTTAAAATGAATAAATAAAACTTTAATTTAAATAAGTGATTTTTTTGTTGGACAAAAACTGAAATACCCGAATGACCAAATCTACTGATTCTTTTCTACGGTGCAGTTATTAACAAAGTTAAAAAGCAACTGAAGGAACCGGTTCATCTGAGACTGAGATGAAAAGGGTTGCCCAGGAGGGCTTTGACATCAGCTAAACTGACAGTGAATAATAATTCTATTTCCTGGGCTGAAGTTTTTCTCAAGGTCTGTTCACATAAAACGTTTGTTCATTTTCCAGTATCGCCTTCGGTATATTAATCAGACATTTTCACTAAGTAAACTGTGGAGGCAGAGCGTCGGAGCGGTCACCAGATGCGTTTCCATCAGCCATCTCTCCTTCCAGCACAGTTAGTTCTGTGCTCAAGTCATTTTGAGTCAAGACACAGTTATTGAAGTTTACAGCTTTACGGAAATAAAAATTCCTTCACAAAGTGTTGAATTTAAATTGAACTCCAGACTAATTTTACAATCGAATGGTTCACAAAGAAATATAGCGAGTGCACCACAAAAGTAACTTATAGATTACATTACATAGTCATGTTGCTTTGCTTGTCCATCACAATTGCTCTCACTCAGCTTGATGATCTGTTCAGTTTGACACCAAACATAGATCTATCAAACTCTACTGCATCAGTCTGACAGAATTTTAACTGAACAAGTTTGACCTTATTCCTTGCTGTTCTCTCTCTCTCTGTCTCAAATCTCTCCAACAGCAAAACAACAAGAGGAAGAGGGAGCAGGAGAGCAGCCCCAGAGCCGTTGAGGAACCTCCAGAAAAAAGATCCTGTGACAATACTGTTGCCCAGCGGGAGAGGAGCTCCAGCCCCCAGCCGTCCACCTCTGGCTCGCAGCCTGGGGGGCAGGACGATGCCCAGCAGGACGTAAGTATCCGGCCGAAGAACTCTGCTGACGTGTACACACATAACGGCCTTCTGTGGAGGTTGCCTAAAGTAAATCTCAAAAATAGAGGAAATCACCCACTGAAGGATCCCAGCAGACATTTTAAGATCACAACATTCAACAATGAATAAGTTCATGGGGATGGATTTTTTTCCCTCAAGAAAATATGAGAAGACTTTTCAATGGTCTTGGTGTTTCTCTTGGCACAGTGTTGTCCTGGACAACATTGTTGCCCAACAGGGCAATGACTTGTCTGATTCTTCTTACTGAAATAGTTTGGCCTTTTTTTTACCCTTTCCCTCAACAGCTGAGCCTTGGCCGACCAGAGAGGAGCTCCAGCCCTGAGCCGTTTACCTCAGGCCAACAGCTGAGGCGGAGGAGGAGGAGGACAAGGGGGAGAGGAGAGGACGGGACAGAGGACGAGCACCAGGGGCTTCGCCAACTCAGTGACCTTGATGTACCAGTAGATCTGATTCTGAATGAGCGCCAGCTCATTGTGCACATGCCTAACTGGGTTCCACCTGCTTCAAGGGAACAAGTCTTGGCAGAGGTGTGGGGATGGTGGCTGGATTCTCCGTACCGTCCGGAGATGTAAGATCCTTCACAGGTAAAGGACTCATCAGGTGTGATTTAGGATATTAATATGTCAAGTTTTATACAGAGACAAGTTATGATAGGTTCGAATATAATGATTAGTTTAGACATAGATAAGCAGTCATAACGCAAGGTTGTAGATGAGCTATGGAGGTTTAATCTTTAACCTAAGATTTTCTCCTTACTTCTTTAAAAAAAGACCCTAAACAATTTATAGCTGAGGTATGTATAAGTTTAGGACGTAAGTTAGATTTTGATTAATAATACTGAAAGTAAGAAAGTGGGGAAGACATCCAACTATTCTTTCCTTCAAACCTGTTAAAAATGAAATTCAACACTGGTCTTATGGAAAGGCTCTGTTCAAATTCTTTTTTCCTGCTGTGTTTAGGGTAATATAAGGATTCTTCCATTATTCTCCCATTGTTGTTATTTTTGACGTCCATGGGAAATATTTCAGAAGTGCAGCTTCTTAAGCTTTAAAAAAATAGTTTCAAAGAGTTGTAAAAGAAGGAAAGACTTTATGGGGTCTTCGGAAATGTTTCATTCAAATCCATTTCTGAAGCTGTATTTTGTTTTTTGGTAATCACTTAAGGACAGATCAAAAATATATACTTTCATATATCATGTCCATTTTATGTGTTTATATCTCAGTTTATGAAGTGATGAAAAGTTGAAAATAATTGTAAGAATTTATAGACCAGCTTTACATTATTATTGCTGTGTTCTGATGTTTTGATGGAACATTTCCAGAGGGTAAGACCCTCCTAAAGCTTTTTCCTCTGTCACTGCCTCTTACTGAATAATGCTCATTTTTCTCTCTTATCTTAATTCTAGATCCAATTAAACATCTTTTTAAAAGTCACTTTTAATCTCTTTGCTGAACCTGAAGGTAAGTCTCCAGGTAAGTGCTTTTGTCCTCAATGTAAATTCAGTTTTCCTTATGCATTTGAATTCATTTTAGATGAATTTGTTTTAATTACATTGAGTTTAATTTCTTTGAATGAATTGATTTGAATGTAAGTGAATTATATTCACTAGCGTTAGGTTAAAGGACCATGCTCTGGTCAGAATTGTGTTCTTGTGGCTGCACCATGACTCAGGCAGGGTGTCTGCAAAGAGCGACGGTGATCCGGGAGGGATAGCGTGAACCTCCAACGTGGTTCAACCTCCCAGTGAAGCTCCTCTGTGACAGAGAAAGAAAAGGATGGTGGCACCATGTCAAGGAGGTTCATATGTTTTTCGACGCCCACCCTAGACCAACAGGAGTCTGCAGTGACAAGGACCTCAGTGCAGGGGTCCACAATAGATAGAAAAGGAATAAGAAACGGTTGCAGTGGGAATGAGAAGAGAATCCCAGAAGGGATAGGTGCATTAGAGTAGAAAGTATTAAAGTAGGGAAGAGAAAGGATGCGAAGAAGAATACATGAAGACACCAGGAACAAAGAGATGAGAAAGCAGAAAACAAGAAGAAACATTTAAAGAAAGAGAGGAGTGGTGAAAACAGGGAAGGAGAAAAGACGAGAAAGGAAAAAGTTAAGATGAAACTCGCAGCAGAGAGGAGAGGAGAGGAGAGGAGGTCGGAGGGCAACAGGAGATATGAAACCTTTAGCATAAAAGGTAAATATTCCATTCTACTATCTACTATCAGCAGTTATGAATCATACCTTTGATTTCTAAAGTTTTTAACTAAAACCTGTTTGTCTTTCATTTTTCTTTTAGAGAGATGATGGAGGAGGTGGGAGGGCAAAAAAAAAGTGAACTCCCTCATGTAAAAGTTAAAATTACACTTATCTAATGTTATTACCAGACTTCATTAGGTTAATTAATTAGTTCATTATTTGAAGTTTTTAACCAATACTCTGAATAATGAATATAATGAATAATATAATATAATGAATAAGGGTCAAAATGACATTTTGCGATGTGTTTCGGTTTTCCAGTTGGGCAGAGAACTTTAAAATGATATTATGTTAAATGATGTTTGGTGGACGTGTCGCTCTGTATATAATATCTCACTGATATCTATCTGTAACCAATACTCCCCTTTGTCTGCCATTTAATTTTACATAGAGGAGAAATGATTAGGGAGGAAAAGAGATGAAAAGATGAGGCAAAAGACCTTAAAAAGAAGAGAGGAGAAAAATAAATGAGAAAAAAGGAGAGGAGAGGAGAGGAGGTCAGATAGCAAAATGAAGTGACCCCTCTCAGTCAAAAGGGCAAATATCAGTTTATTTCATGTCATCTAATGATAAACATGAATAATCCATCTGTTCACTGTTATTCTCTGATGATTTAACTTTTATTCCCCCCTTGTCTGCATTTGTCGTTGATTTTTAGAAGGAGGAGAAAAGAAGACACAATTATCGAAGAGACTGAAGAGATGAGGAAAGAGGAGAGAAAAATGAGAGTGAAGAACATGAAATGAAAGGAAACAACAGAGGAGGGGAGGTGGGAGGGCATTATGAAGAGTGAACCCTCTCAGTCAAAATTTTAATTATGAATTAATTCAATGTTATGATCACAATTCATGAATTCCCATGTTCTCTTTAGATTTAACTGTGATTCCCCCTTTGTCTGTATTTTGTCTCGAAGAGAGGAGGGGAAATGATAGAATCCACATGAAAAGATATTAAAAAGGAGAAGAGAAAATGAAAAGAAACAAGAAAAGAAGAGAGACGCAGGGGAGGTGGAAAGACAAGATGAGCAGTGAACACATGTAAAAAGTAAATACCAACTCATTTAATGTTATCGTCAGACATTATTAAGTGATATAGATGTAATCTGTCAGTTATCCAAACACACTCACCCAGTCATCAACAAACTGTAGCTGCCAAACTAAATGATTTGAGCTGTGTGCAAAGATGAATTCATTAGGAAACTCTATTCTTTGAAAGCAGTCTGAAGGCAGCTCTGCCTTTAACACAGCACATGTGTTAACTTGAGACTAGTCTGAAAATGTGCTTTCCTTTGCAGTCAAGAGAACCCTGAACTGCCATTCCATCAACCAAAAGTGAACCACGTTTCTACTAAGACCTTTGGATTGATCAAATAGTGAAAAGTTGTAAAAATAAAGTGAGAACAGGAAGAAGCGCCCCAGTTTGGTCTCTGTGGTTTATGTTTTACCACACGCTTTTACTTTTTCAACCAATCCACACTGGAAACACAAAAGGCACCATACATTATATAAATTTTCATATTGTTATGGGCTATTATTATGTACAGAGCAGATTTCTGACAATGCACAAAAGGTGCAAACTATTTCCTGTACCACCCATTTCCAATCATCAGCTTCAGTTGAATGATTGTATAAAGCAAGGAAAATTATGTGACCCTGAATAAAACCCCTTCACATAATCTGCATGCACTTAGAGATGTGCAACCCCCCCCCCCATCCCTTTATGTTAGGTGAAATAGTTTTCTTTATACTGCACAATTCTCTGCAGATTTTAATCATTTTTGATATTTTATGATATTCAGGCATCTGCACTACAATCTATTTGATTTGAATGCATGCTACATGCTTCATTTGAATTAACACCTCTTCAACCTTTTCAAAAAAAGAAACACCAAAACCGTCATGAGGGTCGGATTATTCACAGGATTATTTTATCAGACTGCATTCGTTTTTCCTTGGTGTGCCTAATAAACTGACAACTGACTGCTTTATTTTAATCAGTATATTTTAAAAATAAAACAGTGAAATTTCTCAGCCTGCCTTTTTAGTCACTAATGGAGGTGGATTTAATTGAATGTGTTTATATAGTGAAGTAGTAATAGTGACGTGAAGCTATTTTACTTGACTACTAGAACCTTTAAGCTGGTGCTAGTCAAGGGTAATGATTCATTCAGGTTCACAGGGAAAATAACTCACTCAATTAAAAACTTTTAAGAAAACTTGGTCCACTCTGAGCATGATCATGGAAATATAAAAGGAATAATATGGGAATACCACAGGTAGCAGTGTGTCTTTAGGATCCTACTCTATAGAGTAAATAGGCTACAATATATTATAGAATTGAATATTTATAGTGTATAGTTTCAAGGATATTATAGATCCAAAACAAAATGGACAAAAAAAGGTGCAACTACGAATATGTCTGCTCCATCAGCACCACAGACAGCACCAGGGAATTATCAATACACAGCACAATCAAGCTACTGACATATCAGAGTCATGGTCTGATCTATAGATTCTAACACGCACAAATCTCAGCGGCATAAGGGATCAATGAGCCAACATATTCAAATAATCAGCCCCTCCGCCCCTGTACCCTCAAGGGAATTGCATATTCATCTTGCAAATATTGTGTTCCAGAAGTTTATAAAAGTTTAGTTTCCTAGCAATTTTTCATGTCTGCTTGTGACCACTAGATTGATGTTGGATCTCTCCCTGCTTGTCCTTGTCTTACTCTGGGGAAACAGCCTATATGTTTGCAGAGTCTTAGATCAAAGTCAACAAGTAAACCAACAAAATTGTAAGGTACAACCTAAGACAGCAGTATGAAAGTATAAAAAGTAAAAGTACACATTGTGCAGTAAAAGGGTCCCTGACAGTGTTTTACTAATGCGGTGGAAAAAATCGGCCGGAGAAGAGGTCTTGATTTCAGATCTTTTATTCACACAAAAGACCTGAGTCTGATTCTGAAAGATACAAAAGCCGAATATTTTCATTGAATAGACGGTTTTAAAAAGTTTCACAAGTCCTTCCAGTCCTCTGTTAGACACTCTGTTGGGGTTCTTTCCTTTGCTTCTGATGTATTACATTACTTACTTTGTTCTGAACAATGGTTGTATTTTCCACTTTTGACATAGTTTATTTCAATGGTGGCGTCATAGATGCCTTTTTTTAATACATGCTCTTATCATATTTTTGACATTCTACTAGCTTTGTTTACTTCTAGCTCAGGGACACCTAGTCCAAGGGGTGTCTAGAGACGGCGTCCAAAATTCCTTTAACATAATAATCATTGCTTATAGTCCTTGCTCTTTCATTCATTGCAGTAATGCATGTGATTCCAACAAGTAGTCAACAAGTAGTGTAGATGTGTTTTTTTTTTCTTTTTAGGATTTGACATGAGATATAATTTGCTCACATTTAAAAATGTAAATTTTTTCTTAAACATCCTGTTTTTCTCTAAAAAATGGCAGATGTTATTTCTGTGCTTCTCTGTTGATCCCCCTGCTCAGAGACAACTTCCTGTGTTTTTGTGTATATCCCATTCCAAAGCTTTTGCATGGCAAAACTTCTCTGGGGTCGTTTTATTTGAATTGCATCTCCTCATGAAGTAGTTGTAGTTTACAATCTCATAGTTTACTTTGGTTTACTGTGTACACCATGACTGGCATTTGAGTGTGCATCGTTGTTGAGACAACCCCATGCCTTGTGTATTTCTTCCAGAGGACCTCTCTAATATGACTTTGCATTTTTTCTGGAGTTTTGTCTTGCTCACTTAAGGGTGTTGTTGAAACTGTTTCATGTTTCTCTTTTCTTCATTAAGTAAACTTTAATCAGCATTTGCATTGTTGTTGCTGTCAAGAAACCTTGGAGGGGGGTCCCTCTTGTGTATTTTTTCCAAGGACTTCTCCAGTCTGACCTCCAAGATGTTCTTGAGTTTTGTTTTAGTCACTTTAGTATGGTGTTGAAATTCTTTCCTTCTTTTGTTACTGTGTACAAGGATATTAACATTGCCCTACTGTCGCAATCAAGACACTTTCCCACATTGGTATTCTCTTCTGTAATTGTTCCCAAAGAATTCTCCAGTCTGACCTCCATGCTTTCTGGAGGTTTTTCTTGCTCAATTTTTCCCATGGACTTTTCCAGTCTGACCTCTGCTTTCTGGAGTATAGTGTTGCTCACTTGAGAATAGTGCTGAAAAAGTCTCCCATTCCGCTTTGCTTCACTGTCTACATAGAGATTGGCATTTTCAACCATGGAAAAAGGTCCTTCTTTTTTCTCTTGGCTTACTCAATTGAGGTTGGTGTTAAAAAAATAATTTCCCATTTCTCTTCACATTATTTCATAGAGTTTGGCATATTTTTGTTTGTTACTTTCAAGACACCTTCATGCCTTGGAAGAGGGCTCCTCTCATGTATTTCTTTCAAATGAGTTTCTCAAATCTGACCATCAAGGTAATCTGGATTTTTGTCTTCACTTTTTGCATGATGTTAAAACAGTGTCATATCGCTGTACTGCATAGACATAGATAGGTACATGCATTGTCTTTGCTGTCAAGACACCTTCATGCCTTGATAGAGGGCCCCTCTTGTTTTTCTCACCAACCACTTCTTTAATCCGACCTTCAATGTTTTCTGGAGGTTAGTCCTTCTCACTTAAGGGTGTTGTTGAAATAGTTTCTCATTTTTCCCTCTGCTTTTGTGTACAAAAGAATCAGCATTTAGGTCATCTGTGACCAAGAGTCTTCAGATTTTAATTCCTTGTGTGAAACACTGAAAACTGTAAGAATATTAAGGAAAACATGGTTTTGTTATAGTTTGTGTAAAAATTCTCTCAAATCTCATTCTAAACACATTCATGAAAATAAGCTCTCTTCTCAGTGCCACTTCTGTAAAACTGTATTTTCTTAGTAACAGATTTAAACAACAAATTTCTTGTCTAGAATCACTGAAAAGTGGAAGAATATGAAGAAAAATTTATTTCTATGGTCTTGATTCTTTCTCAAAACACATTATATGTTGATTTTGAGTATTGCTTGCAAAAAGTATATTTTTCTCTGTTCAACAGAGGGAAAGTATGTTCGCTATCGTGTCAAGACTATCTCTCCACCCTACATATTCCACACATACGTCAGCTGACCCCACAGGGGCAGTGGATACTCTTTAAGTCACACAACCTGTGGCGACCATGCACTGATTAGCCAACTGTGGCTATAACGTCTGTGAACAAAAGACTTGAGTTGTGAGTGATGGGTGTGTCTGATACCAGCGTGATTCACTCAGCTAGTGGGTAGGAGAGCTGGTCTCCAGGCCCCTCTCTGGATCACTGCATTGTCTTCACTGCACACGTAGGTGAAAGCATGGTGGCTTGCAGCATCAGCTTGTTGGTGTGCAGCCATTGTCCTCCTTGTCGGAGGAGGTGCTGAGAGTGCTTCACAATCTATCACAGAACCATCGTGGCTGAAGTATAGTTGTGTGTAATGAGAGCAACACTTTTTGACGCCACCAGTATAGTTCCTCACGAAACCTGAACTAGTCAGAGGATTTGAGCACTGTATACGGTGAATAATTACACTGAAAAAGAAGAATGTTTAGTTTCTCATCCTGTAATCTGCCTATGGTAGGGGAGGAAAGAAAAGAGACAAGCCAAAATTGGCGTGCCGACACAGCCCGTTTGGGTTTCTGTTTCAGGCCAATTAACATATGAGGAGTGATTACTGCCACAAGCACTGAGTGTTTTTCCCCTGAATTCAGTCCTGTGTCCCCTTGCTTAATGTATGTGGAGTCAGTAGTGCCACATACATATGTCATATCTTCCTCTAGCTCACAAAGCATTACATATATTTTGTGTAGGAGAAAATGGCTAGCAAAGGGGGCCACACTTGCATGGGCTGTGGCATAAAAATGCCAATGAAAGATGGTCATGATCAATATGTGCATTGTTTAGGACAGGACCATGCATGTGTGGCCAGCCAGCACCTGGCTTCCTGTATGAACTGTTTTATCCTGCAATCTAGAGTGAGGGAGGCTAGGGCTCTAGCTTTTCCCTGCAAACGCCCAGCCGCCATCACTGAGGAGCTGCAGCAGGCAAAGCAGCCAAGGGTATTGGTTATGAATGACCACATGGGGGTGGAGTATCCATCACCTATTCACACCCCAGGAGTGGCAACCCAATCTACAACCCCACCCCAAATCCCGAGTAGGTAAGGCGGGAGGAGGTTGGTCTGGTGAACCCCATGTTAGAAGAGGGGGAAGTAAACATCCTAGGAATTGATTCAGAGGATGAGGATCTCGCCCTAGGCCCTAGACCAAATGTGCAGGAGACACAGCAGGTAGAGGAAGAGCAGGTCAGCAGGTCATTAGTTGAGCTGCTCCGGCTTTGGGCATTGAAATGCCAGCCGAGCAATGTCTGAAGGCCTCTCAGGTTGTCGATAATGAAGAGGCAGACCAGTCACGCTCTTTTTCTGTTACTGCAAATTTAGAGGAACTGGTGCTCAAATAATTTGCCAAACCATCAGAAGTTCATCACTGGTCAGGTCTATGTAGACAGTGAGCATGTGTGCACAATCAGGAGAGGATTGGCTGTAGAGCACCACCTCCCATGGACAAATCCCTTGTGGCCTTGGTGTCCCCCACAAAGTCGGTGTTAGGAAAGCCGTGCTGTCCAAGCAGGAACACTAAGATGATGCATGCCATGCTCACAAGGATGCATGGAGCTATGGCAATCCAAGGGCAGCTTGTTAATACAGGAGATATTCTAGCTTTGTATCAGTGCCAGCTTGCCAAATGGTGGGAGCAGGAGGACTCCAATCTAGCTGCTCAAATGCAACAAGCATCTTCGCTCCTAGCAAAGCTAATGAAGGAGCAAGCAGTGGCTGCTGGCAGAGCCATGGCCTCTCTCGAGATGTTGAGGTGCCACCTCTGGCTATGTAAGACACGGGTACAAGGGAAGGACCAGGCCTGTCTGCTCAGGCTACCTGTGGTACCATCTGCCATGTTTGCTCTGAATGCAAATAAAATGATTCAGCAAGCCAAAGATGGTGGGGAATGCTTCAACAGGGTGTCAATGGCATGGCTCCACAGCACAAGACTGGGCCATCCCAGCCGGCTTCTGTGACTTTAGGTGACCTAAGGGTCCATTTGGAGTCCATCTGGCGTGGACAAACTAAACGTAGTCAGTCGAGGGCCAGGGGCCAGGGGCCAGGGGCCAGGGGCCAGAGGCTAGTCCCCCCCCCCCCATCCCGACAATTTTTGGAACCCAGCCTCCCAATTCTGTCTTTCTGGAGAGTGCCTGTCCTGGGAAACCCTCTCGGGGGGTCGCTGGATGGTTTCCAAAACGACGCAGGATTATCGTCTGCAGTTACTGCCCCAACCCCGCTGATGAGGTCAGCTACATTATTGGTGGTAGCAGACCCCCAGCACAGGGAGATCTGCAAAGATCTGCACTCTCCTGGCAAAGAAAGCCAACAGGGAGGTGAAGTAGAACAACAAGCAGGCTGGATTCTACTCATGTTACCTCCCTATCCCAAAATGGGATGGAAGACTCAGACAGATTTTGGACTTGAGTGGGCTCCACAAGTTCTTGAGACCCCTACATTGCAAAATGGTAACTGTGCTGAGGGTTCAGCAGGCCATCCTCCAAGGTTTGCAGTAGTTGACCGGGGGGATATGTAATTCCAGATCCCATTATGGTAGGGACACAGACAACTAAGGTTCACTTTCGATGGTAGAACCTTCGAGTTTTGTTTCCTTCTGTTTGGGATATTGCTGGCCCCTAGTACATTTATGAGGTGCGTGGATGCAGTCCTGTGTCCCTTGAGGCAGGGAGGTCTTCACATCCTCAATTATTTGATGACTGGCTGATATGTGCTCATTTTGAGGAGCAGCATTTGGAGAACCTAGGCCTATGCCTCAAAAAAAGGAAGAGTTGACAGTTGACAGTTCATGGGCATATGTTTGGATGCCAAACCAGGTACACTTTCTCTGACTTCGGGAGGACAGGTCACCCTCAGGGCTTGCCTTTTCCAGTTTTATTTAGGAGCAAGGGTAACATGGAGTGCACACTGTTCCCCTGGCCTTCTGAACATGCACTCAGTGCAGCATTGCCTTATGAGTCTGTGACTTTGTTCTCAGAGAAATCTACATACCAGATTGCTGGTGACATACCGACAGTGCATAGCTCTCTGCTGGTGTGAGAAACCAGCCACCTTGACATGGGGCAATACACTGTGGACCCAGTGTAGACACTACCTGGTGATGCAACACTGGCCAATGTTGCATTGCTAAGTGGTGTCATTCGACACCTCCCTGGTAGGCTGATGAGTCGTGCATGAGCGCCAAGGTATCAGGGGCCAGACCTTGGTCAACTCAACACATCACTCTTTTGGAGTTGCAAGCTATCCATTTAGCCCTTCTGCACTTCCTACATAAGCTGAAATATCGCCATGTGCTGGTCAGAACAGAAAGTACAGTTGTAGCAGCATACATAAACAGGCAGGGGGGGCCTGGGTTCCCCATACCTTTGCAGACTGGCTAAGATAATATGGGAATGGGTGTATCCACATTTCAAATTCCTCAGGGCAATGCAAGTGTCTGGTTAGGCTAAACTCACTGTGGATCAGCCATAGCCAATCTCTTTGCCTCCAGGGAAACAGCTCACTGTCTCCTCTTCTTCTCCATAAGGACAGAGGTCCTCCTCTGGTAAGGGATGCAATGGCACATCATTGGCCTCAGGGCCTACTGTATGCCTTTCCACCCTTCAGCCTTCTGTACCCACTACTACAAAGTGTTCAGATCATCTCGGCAGCCCCCAAATGGCCCCAGATGATATGGTTCTCAACAATTGCACCCCTCCTTTGAGGACATCCCTGAGTGTTCCCTGTTCGGAAGAACCTCCTGTCAGAGGCCCATGGGACTCTTTTTGATCCTTTTCCCAAGGGACTAAGGCTTTGGGCCTGTCCCCTGAAAAGGCTGGATTTTCTAGCCATGGGGCTGCCACAGTCTGTGGTTAGCACTCTGCAGAAAGCCTTGGCTTCATCAACTAGGGCTACCACTGGGGAGTGTTTCAGACATGGTGCAACAAGAGGCAGGTTGACCCTCTCTCCTGCACTGCCCATAACATCCTCCACTTCCTTCAGGACATGTTGGAGGCAGGCAAGTCTCCCTTAACCTTGAGGGGAATGGTGGCAGCCATAAAGGCAGCCCATGTCGGGCCTCGCAAACTGGCAGAAGGCTGTTGCAACCTGATTGCTCAGTGTCTTAAAGATGCTTGTACGGTTACTCTGTGTCATAGAAGGCCAGCTGTCCACCATGGGATTTGGAGGCGGTTCTGTCAGCCTTACAGCAAGATCCATTTGAGAACCTGCAGGCAGTTGGGATGAAATGGCTTTCTTTAAAGACTGCGTTCTTGCTTGCAATTGTGTCAGCTAAAAGAATTGAAGTACATGGGGAGTGCTGCTGCTTCCCTGCCAGTTGGTGCTGGGGTGTTTCTTCACCCGAACCCTGCAATCCGCACCCTAAAGGTCCGAATCCCATGCCAGTCAGTCCTTTGAACTGCCACCATAGGGGAAGCAGGGTTGAGTAACTAGCTGCAGCTGTGCCCAGTTGGGCCTACAGTGTATCTTCAGCAGACCAGCTCTTTGTCTGCCATAAACCTAACTGTCTTGGGCAACCGGTCTCCAAGACAAGGCTCTCCCATTGGGTTGTGGATGCGATCAGGCATATGAGAAGGCAGGCAAGCCGACCCCAGCACGGGTGCAAACTCTACACAAGGCATTGCTACTTCATGGGCCTTATGGTGAGATGTCCCTCTATCAGAGATTTGTATGGCAGCCTGTTGGTCAGCCCATCCGTTGTCATCAGTTTCTAATGTATGAATGTTGCAACTTGGACCCCATTCACTGAAAGAGTGCTGGGACCAGTGCAGCAGGACATGACAAAAAATCTACTATGCCTCCAAGACCACAGCTCTTGCAGGAGAGCACTGCGGCTCAGAGTGATGTCTTTTCTTTAAAGCTAACCTTGAAACAGGCTACGTGGCTTTTCATCCATTTTTGGCTGGCCTTAGTGTCTCGCAGGGCCACTTAAGCCTTGGTGGTGTCTTGTACTTTGATGATGGTTGTGTATAGTGTATATTTGTAAATTCACATGGGTCATCAATCTGTTGGTGGTGACATCTCATACAAACCTAACTGCCATTCTGGGCTCCCAATGGAGCAGCTGAGTCTGCTTGGTTTCCTTGCACTGTGTCTTACGGAGTCCCCGTATATATATCTAATATATAGGGTGGAGAGATAGTCTTGGCACAAAAGCGAATGGATGGTTAGATTATAACCCAGGTTCGCTGAGTGGTGAGACTATCTCTCAAGAGCCCAAGAGCCACTCAGAAATGCATTCCAATCAAGGTGAATCCAATCAACTGAGGAAGCCACGCATTCTTCAGTATAAAAGCCACACACATGCATGTGTGTGGCTTTTTATAGCCACGGTTGGCTAATCAGCATGTGATTGTCACTCCTCTGAGAGCACATGGGTTACAATGTAACCATCTGTTTTATCCAGAAGTCTTGAAAAACTGAAATTCGTGTACAGACACAGAAAAGTGTAAGAATATGAATAAAAACATGTTTGTGTAAAGATTCCCTACATTTGACTGAAAGCCAAGAAAGCCATGTTTAAAACTCTATTTTCTTGATAATAGGTTTAAACAACAAATTTATTGTGAAGAATCACTGAAAACTGAAAGAATATGAAGACAAATGTAGTTTCACTGGAGTTTATGTCCCTTCTTTCTCAAAACAAAGCTTTCTTTGAGTCTGAGTGTAGTGTGCTGAAGAAAAGTAATCCAGTGTCTCAAAACATAGCAGATGTTGATTTTGAGTATTGTTTGCAGAAAGTAAGTTTTTCTGTGTTCAACATACACGTAAGCTATGTTTTCTATCCAGAAGTCATTTAAAACTAAAATTCTATTGTATTGTTACTGATAACTTTAAATATATGAAGGAAGCCTGGTTCCTTAGAGGCTGAGTAAATATTGTGTCAAAACTTTAGATATGAAATAAATTTTATAAGGAAAAATTAATATTTAAATCCTAAATGTGAAGCTCACTTCTCTTCATAGTTTCAAAAACAAATCTCATGTGTAGATTCACTGAAATCTGGGGGAATATGAAGACAAATGTGGTTTTATGGAATTAAACTCGTGAAAATAAGGGATTAAGTATAAAGAAGCAGTAATTCCCAAATGGTTAATGTGAAATTTTTCATAAAACCCCTTGAATTAAAACATTTCAATTTTTTTTGTCCTAAATCCAATGTGGTGGTATAGAGCTAAAATTGCAAAAGTCGTGTCATTGTCAAACTATTCATGAACCGAACTTAATGTAAATATACAAGGTGCAAGCAGAAGCCTCTTAAATGAAATATTTAAGTATGGTTATGTTTGATCATGCTTTTACCACTGATAAATTTATATATTTATATATTTAAAAGGTATATAACAGTTTTTTTCAGATGAAGAATTGGTACAATTTGGTTTGAGATAAATACGATAGCTTTTTATATGGAACAACATAGGGATTTTGAGGCTGAGGCATCATATTCTCAAAACATACTGTATTTATAGTAAACAATATGCTCTGCATTATAATCTAAACCTAATATATGGATAGGGGTGTCTATAAAGGGTTAAGTGACATCAAGCAAGCCAAAAATCTTACTTTGGACATTAATTCAAAAATCCCCAATCCTAGGACCAGTCTAGAAGACATGAAAATTTTTTGCTTTCCCCATGTTACATTTCTAACAGTAGTATTAAGAAAAAGTTCTTTTGTTTTTTTGAAAAGTGTGGGAGACACATCTGGTCCTGTCCCCAGTGGAAATGATCTTGTGCTTGGAGATGTTTTTTCATGATTACTCACCACTGGTTCATTAGTTAGTAATCACAGTTTTAAATCATGCAGTGAAAAGAGAAAAAGAACTCAAGATATCCATTTTTATTGCTTATTCATACCTTTACACAAATGGCCTGGTACTATTTATGTCAGGGAAAACCTCGAATTCCACACTGTTTCTATCAAATGTTCTTCACTCAGTTTTGGATTACACTTATTAGCAGTTACAAAAGAAATCAATAACAGAGTGTTGACAGACTTCAGATGAAACTTGAAACCATTATGACAAAGCAGTTCTCTGGAAGCAATTTTTATCTTTTAACAACTCTTTTTTAAACTTTTCATCACATAGACCTTTATAAATAATCAGGAACAGTTAACATCCCACAATGGCTACCTGCTGTCACTGAAGACATTATTTCTTCATGGAAAACAATAATTAAAACAATGACTTCAAATTAGAGACAATAAGTGTTGGAGATCGTAATGAAAATGTCCAATAGTTCATCTACTTTCTCTGAAGAAAGTGCATATTTCTACTATCAGGATTTTTAACCAAATACTGTGCGTTTCTTAATAACTAAAACTTACAAACGATTTTTTTTTGACCATATGTGAAATCCCAGTAAATGCTCCTCATCTCTACTTTTTAATTCAAGAACAGAAACATTTAGTGAGCCTCTAATAAATCTCCCACCATTGCCTACTTGAACATTAATTTTCATCATGACTCTGAACTTTGAAATAGCAATAAAAACAGAACTGTACCGATTAGATTCCCATAAATCACACAAAGAAAAACTGTACATGACAACTAGGAAGTCACGTCAGTGAATAAAATCAAAAACAACTGAGTTGAAATAGCTTAAAAAAATAAATCAGTTAGGCATCACTCATGAAAAATAATCTTTAAACATATTCATTTAGGAGACACAGAATAACACACCATACAGAGGCTGATACTTGGAATCAGCTGGAGCCACACAAACTGTGGTGCCAGTGTATTATTATTATTATTATTATTATTAGAAACCACTGTGCAATGTGTCTGACCTTTTTCATCTAAACCAAAATTATTTTACAAATGGTGGAGAAACTGACATCCCTGGATCAGGAGTGCAATGAATGACATTGATTTGAATGAAAGCTTCCAAACCAACATCCAATTCCTATTATCAGCAAAAGCCCTGCGTTCATTATTGTAGGTGAAGTGAGTCTTTAATCCCTGCTCAAACTGCTCATTCAGCCCCATTGAGGTAATTTATTGAAGTAAAATTAAATTACAATGGCAACATGCAATGCTCTTAGAATTAAACCAAGGTGGAAAAACAGCAATGACCTAAAATAAACTGTATTTACACGAAGAGTAATTAAATGAAGCTGCCCTCAAGTGTTGATTGACAGAATTTAAATCTGTAACAGTTTTGATAATTAATCATTTCTTGTTTTTAATATCAATGGAAAATTAATAATCTTATGGATCTGGACTGCTGGCCTAATGAAACAAAAAATCTGAAGATGGTTCTTGGGCTCTAGGAACTTATGATAGGCATTGTTCACAGGTTTCTAAACAATTAATAGTTTAATTTAAAAAAGACTAAGTGAATAATGGAGATAATAGTTGTTAAAACAAAAACAATTACAACTATCAATACAAATATACAGACTCCATTTTATAATAATTTTTTTTTCCCTTTAATCATTTTTCCACTATTACGATTAGGCAAGATATGTAAACAAGAAAACTGCCCTATTTGTTTTATTTTGTAAAATATTTTAGCTAACAATCCACTGAGTATCAAAATTCCTGATGTTAAAAAAGGCGTCTACCATTGCCGCATACACTAGCACACCAAATCTGGTGTGTTTTACTGTGGGCTTTCTCTAAATCAATGCGGTTATGTTAAACAATGGATCTCACATTAAATGTCTTTGTACCTTTCCACTGACCATCCACTGATGAAAGGTTTATGATTTAAATATTTTAAAAAGATATTAAAAACAGTAAAATGATATGCATGGTCATGCCAAAGTATTCTCCTCACTAAGATAAACACAACTATTCCCCATTTGTAGAGCAAATGTTGAGATTTTTATTTTTAATTGTGCCTTCAGTAGCCAAGCCTACAATTCCTCAAGTGGGACATTTATTGTGAATGTTTTGTTCAGAGGAATGTCCGAATTCCTTTTGAATGCCTTTTGATGAAGACACTCAGTAGTTCAGGCCATGTTAGAGTGGGTCCCTGTTTTGTTCATATCTTGGGCTCACATAAAAAGACACATACACAGAGAATATGAGCAGAGCTATGCTTCCTGCTTACAATGCAGTCACCTGGCTGTAAGATCTCTGCTATCCTGACTCATGGATCCTTAGAATTAGTGGGGTTTTAATTAATGAAAGAAACAGAAGGCCACCATCATAATTGTAACACTTTTATTATTTGTGTGTACCACGCAAGTGTGGCCTACAAAATGCATATGCCCTTTTGCAGTGTCATTATACTGATCCACAGTGACTGGAAAGCATGGGATTAGCTGAAGCTAGCCGGAGGGTAGATGCCCCCCGCGACCTACACCACTAGTTATTAAGTCACCAACTTTAACATGTGTCTCAGTTACAATGCCTGCAACCTCACCCTCCTCCACAACAGCCTAAGAATCATCCTCTGTCTCGCCAGCCTGATAAAATCACAGCATGTCCAGTGAGAATGACAGATTGTGCATACAATACAGAAGTCTCTAACTTATGTCTGTTGGGTCCAACTCACAAGAATGATGGCATTCATAAATGTTTTCAGGACAACCCTGGACCGAATGTTCCAGTAGCTTTTAACGAACCTAAGCGGTAGGTAATATAAACTGAGAGGTGCACTCTGCTCAGTCATCAAATCCAGCTACTCTGTTAACAATTCCAACAAGTCATTTTTAATTATTTATAACTACTTATAAAACCTCAGATCTGACCCTCAGCAGGTATATCAAGGCAATAACCACATCAGTATTTTATCATCTCACACAAATGGCATGAGTTAGAGGTCTCATGACTATACAAGACTTAAAGAAACACATAAATGCATTCATCTTGAGCAGGGTGGACTATTTTAAAGCTCTCTTGTCTGAGTTTCAGAAAAGGACTGTTAGGACACTTCAGCTTGTTCAGACAGCTGCTGCCAGAGTTCTAACAAGAACCAAGAGAACTGAGCACATCAATCCTGTTCTTAAATCTTCACACTGGCTACCAGTTACCTACAGAATAGATTTTAAAGTGCTGCTGCTAGTTTATTTATAAACAACAATATGGGACCAAACTACATTTCTGATCTCCTTGAAGAAAATAACCCCAGTAGAGCTCTTAGATCTTTTGGAGGCAGTCAGCTAGTAGAACCTTGAGTCAGAACCAAACATGGTGAAGCTGAGTTTAGCCACTATGCTGCATAAAGATGGAACCAACTTCCTGATGTAAAATGTGGCCCCAACTCCATCTCCAAATCAAAATTAAAAACCTTTAAATGATTGATATTTCAACATTACTTTTATTTTCTTTGTTGCATTTGGGTCAACTTATAACTTCACTCTAAATGCTCTATTACTTTATTGCTTGTCTACAACTATTTTCTCCTTTATTATCTTTTCATGCATTTAATTTTATGTATTTTTTTATATCTCACTTATTCTGTCTTGATTTTATTATGTTTTTTATTACTTATTGTTTTTTTTATGATGTTCTTATACTTTTTTTTTAGCCTGTTTAAAGAACTTTGATTTGCCTCAGTTTGAATGTGCTGTATAAATAAAATGGCCTTACTTACGTGTACTCATGCTGAAGAAGATTGGACTATATTAATTTTCTATATGTGTTTGTGTATATGTGGAATTTCTTTTTACATCAGCTTCCAAAGTATTTATAAGAACATATGTACATTCAAGATGTTTGTTAGAACTTGAGCAGTTGTGGCTTTCAACGAATAAAATGTTTTGTCTTATCTATTAATGATATTCTTGAGCGGTCAAGACTTGTCATACAAGTCAGGCAGATAGTTTTTTTCTTTTTCCAGAGAGGACGAAACCCTAGCTTGACATGAAATTGTAATGTGCCTAAATTAAGAGTTTAAATATGCCCCCAAATTAACAACAATAAAATATACACCTACAGCTACCTCAAGGTGATTGTATGTATTTGCTTGGTTGCACTTGACAGTGTAGCATCACCTACAGTTGGCTATGATATTCTTCCTATCTAATATTTCCATGACTGTCATACCCCCTTGATCAACACTCATATTAGTCATGGACTGCTTTGCTTTAAAAGAACTTTTAAGTGTCTAATCTTACGTCCAGGTATTTCTTCTTTTTTTCTGTTTCTTTACTCTTCGGTAACATTTTTGTGGGGGCAACTTTCCCACTAATTAAGCAGAACAGCTCGACTTATATGGCAATTTTAGGGAAGTCTATTATGCTATTATGCTAATAAGAGATGTTTAAAATAAGAATACAAAAATGTTTTTGCATGAGGGCAAATATGATTTGGGGGGAAACACATGTGTAAACACATGAGTTTGTTTACAAGAAAAGCCAAAAGGTGCCTGTAAAGTCAAAAATGGAGTGAAAAAGTTAGACTTTGATTTGGGTTATGAAAAAGATGGAGTCAAGTTAAGCCAAAAAAAAAAAAAGGGTAAAAGCAAGGGTGAGAGCTGTGATAGCTTGAGCAGAAATTTAAGTTCCTAGCAAAATGTTGAATAACGATTCCTCTATATTAGATGTCAAACCACTGAAGCAGTCCATTCCTCTCCCTTCATGTGAGGTTGATACTTTAGCTCTGACAGACAGACATTACTTCCTGGACAGATCACCCCAGTTTCAACTTCAAACATGCATGTGAATGCACCCTTTTATTTCTCTCCCATCAGGTTTCATGAGAAAAGTTTGATTTGAATGAATCAGTAACTTAGCAGCATTTTTGACCTACCACTGAAATTTATGGGCAATCAGGTGTGTTTAAGGATAATTTTTCTGTCAACCTTGTCTCTATTATTATCTGGCATCTAACTTGACCCCCTGGAAGCACTGCTGAGTTTGGGGCCAGAATAAGCAACTGTGTTAAGATTCAATATGCTGTCTATGCTGATACATGTCCATAACATTTATGTACTGCATATTTCAGTCTTTAAAATCAGCAATTTAACATTGTGAAGGAGATCGCAAAATCGCAGCAACTCAAGATAAAGAAAAAAGTAATCCCCAGTCACGTTTCTGATAAACTGGTCCAGGGCCCATTGACAACCAGTATGTAGTATCAAGGCTGTACTGAAGGAGCAGAAACAAAAAGAAAAAAAAACACAGACTTTGGATGAAAAGGTGATTCACACTATATGTCGACCTGATGGAAGAATCAGTTTTACATCACCAGGTGTTAGGGAGCTTGCTCCTCATGAAGGGCTGAGGCTCCAGGCTACTGAGCTGTTGTGGTCAAGTTGAATCGTGGGTAATGTAGGTGAAAGGTTTTGAAAAGGAAGATGACTGCTTGGAATAAAAAAAGACAATATTTCTGGCTTTGCTGCATCTATTCTGATACTTTTTTTGTTTGTCCATATTGTTAAAGGGAAACAACCCAGATTGGTGTAATACTCTTTCAATATTACGACCATATGTGATACTTAAAAAGGTCATTCCAAAACCATGACCAGTAAACTGCTGCTTTAAAAGCCTCCACTCTTCTGGTTCATACTATCCATCAGATGCTGAACCTGGCTGATTCGCTCTCATTCAGACCCCAGATCATTAGTGAGGTACAGCACTGATCAGTCTGGATCAAAGTGAGCATTCCAGCTCATCCCAAAGGTGTTGGATGGGACTAAGGTTGTGCTGGGCTCTGTGCACGTCAGTCAAGTTCTTCCAAATCAAACTTTGAAATCATTTCTTTTGGGGGAGGCCTTATAGTATCCCCATAATTTGGGCCATTAAGTGTATTTTCTTATGGTGTCTTGACCTCCCTCAAAGTTGAAACTCAGCAGTGCTTCCAGCAAGGAGAATCAATAGAATCAGGTTAAAATACCAGATAATTAAAAATAAAAGCAGGGTTGAAATAAACCTAAATGATCCTTTAAAGAACCCAGAGTATTCCAGGATGTTTAGACATTTGAATGATATATGATATATAGTTTCTTAGCACTGACCATATATCAGACAAACCTGAACAAATTTAAATACAAAGTACAGTCATGAGTGTTTACAGTTATATTTTAAAATATACACACAGTAAAATGATGAGACAAACAGAATATGTACATATTTAACAAAGAAGTCCATCCTTGTGCCACAGGGTCTGGGAAGACTCCCCTCCCCTCAACATCAGTGTGATGCTTCTCTGCATCACACAGTGTAGCTCACCGCTGGGATGAGCTACATGCATAATGGCTAATATTCACTGTACATCTGTCTAAAGCTCAGTGGCCCCCACAAGCATGAGCAATTGTGAGAGTTGACACCTCTAACAGCGTGGCAGGACACTACATGGCCTTTAGCCTTTGATTTAAAGTTACAGTTAATGGTAGTGAGCTTGGGAGGGCTGTCATTTCCTTCCACTGAGAATCAAGCATCACTCCCAACTGTTTTGTTCTGTCATAAAATTGTTCTCACACACACACACACACACACACACACACACACACACACACACACACACACACACACACACACACACACACACACACACACACACACACACACACACAAATAACAGTCACCCTCCCCCATAAACCCATCCTAACAGAAGATGCTTATGTGCAGCAAAGGAAAGCACCCTCCAAACAAAACACCATGCACCACATCTTAAGTCCTACATGTCATGAAATAAGGTTTTGTTCAAACTGCTGCAAAGACTGTCAGAGACACAGTTCTGCTCTATAAAATAAGAATGAAAAGAATAAGAATAATGCACACAATTGACCCTTGTGGTGATGACAGTAGGTGGGGCTTTATGTTGGTTTGCTTAATGTTTGCTAGGAATCATGGAATCTCCAGTGGTGTCAACCTCTTTGTCCATAGTTTACCTCCTGTCCATGATTTGTTTCCATGGGGTCTTCTTTGAAGTTGTCACACTGCTCCATTACTTTCCTAAAACATTTAAAACAATTTACAAGTCAGCTTGAGGTCAGGTACTGCCCAAGGCTACTTAGACAGTAAATTCTTTGCTTGTACCATAATGATTTCACTGTGAACTGATGCAATCCACATGACTTTTATTTGTCAATGCCATATAGGATATATTCACACCAAAGGGAAGCTTTCTACCCCTTATTGGACAATTCCAATACTCTTGACAATTACAAGAGTACTCAGTCTGTTGATAGAGAAGTGTATTTCTCTTGCTTAATTAAGTATGATAAAGACAATCCTTGATTTCTTTTTAACACTGCAACCAAACTTGCTCAACAGCAGCCAACTCCTAGTTTTTTAACCTTTAGGGCTCATGATTTTCTGACATTTTCTGTAGTGAAATATATTAATTACATATAAAATGAGTTCCTCATCTCAAGCTACTTAAACAGAACCAGTTGAGCTCTATATGGAATCTCAGATAGTCTTTGTTTTGACAGATTTTAAACTATATCTCTAAGTTGGTGTTGGCTTGTAAACCTACTTACCTGTTTCCTTGACCCTCTGCTAGTTAAATGTTTAAGATCTCTTGCTATTTTGGGGACCTACAATACTTAATATTGCAAATAATAACTTACCACTGGCACCAACCCCACTAACTTCAAAACTACTTTGGTTAAGCCTTAACTTAAGAAACAACACTTTGATACTGAGTCTGAATTAGCAACAAGCCTCTACCCTTCTATTATTCAAAGTATTTCAATGAATACTCAATCAGTACCTAATCTTAAGTACAGGAACTACACTATCAACAAGATAATATGTCAGTATCAAGATAAGTGTCAGCTCAGCAGATGATTCACTGACCAACTGCACATTGCATGTTACTCAGAGCAGTACAATGCAGGAAGGGGTTAGGAAGAAATTGGGGGGTAAAGATTGAGTGATTTTTATTGGAAAACCTAAATCCCTTTCCTGCTAGCTCACTACAATCTCCAATCGCGTACAGTGGCTTGAAAAACTTTGGGCACCCCTGGTCAAAATTTCTGTTGCTGTGAAAGGTTAAGTGAGTAAAAGAATACCTGATTTCTAAAAGGCATGAATTTAAATGTGATGCATTCTTTTCAACATTCTAAGTTAGATTAGTGGAATATTTTTTTTGTACAATATCATAGTGAAAAAAAGGAAAGGAGCACCACACAAAAGTTTTGGCAACCGAAAGATTTGAGCTCTAGATAACTATTACCACAGTCTCAAACCTTAAGTAGCTTGTTAGGGCTGTGGCTTCTACACAATCACTGTTAAGAAAGTCCAAGTAATGCAAATTTTGAAAGCTTTATAAAACTCTGACTGCCTGAGAACCATGAGAAGGCTGTAAGAAGACAACAATTTCAGGTAGCCTGTAGCCAGTTTCCAGTTCATAATGTAGTTAAGAAATTGCAGTTATCAGGCAAGGAGGAGGTCAATTTGAGGTCTGGAAGAGCAATACAACTTTCAGAGACAACTTTCAGACACAACTGCTTGCAGGATTGCTAAAAAGGAAAATAAAAACTCCTATTTGTCCATAAAAAAACATCAGGGAGATTTGCTAGACTCTGCAGTGGATGTCACTGGTCTACTATGTAGTGACACCTGCACAAAATATGACCTTCATGGAAGGTTCTAGAGGGGTAAAAGTTACTTAATGTGTCTCTATGTATTTAGATTATAGCAGTATTTGTAATGTAATGGAGGGAATCTAAAACCAAGAAAATTTGTTTGTCTCAATGATGCATCAATCATATCTGATAATCAGCGGTAGAATTTATCTTATTTATCCATACTTATTTATCCTGGCATATCAAGTTTTCCTAGTAGCTTTGGAGAGCACTAAAGAGTATGAAAAGTACACAGAGGTAAGGGTGAAGTTGAAACAAAGCTTATATAGAGAACTGTAAGTCTTGCCTGGCCATCTCCTTGGTTTCCGGCTGTGAGCTGTCCAGTTCCATAACTTTCTCCAGAAGACTTATTCCTCCTTCTTTTATCAGCAGGGGACAATACTTGCTGGCTGCACCCCAAAAATGAAAGCAGAGAGAAAGACTGAGAATGAAGGCTGTGCAATAGTACAATATATAAAGCACAATTCAGGCACAATGTAAGTATAGAATAGTATCATGCATAACTGAGTAAAAAAACAAGCAGCCTGGTAACTAGTTAAAGAGAAAAAGTAATGAGGTAGCACATTAGATATAGTTATAATTGCACCAAATTATCACTTGAAAAATTGCAATTTTTTTCAGTACAGAAATATGTACCAGTGTATTATTCTGATCTATTAGTTTGAACGTGTGTAATATAAGGTAGCTATAAGTGAAACACAAGTCACTATTGCTTGTGTCAAGAGTCTTCAGAACACCTCTGTGGATGTAAAAACTATGTGTCGTGCCTGGTTTGAAACCCTTCAGAGCGGCAGATACTCACGGTAAACTGATACCAGGTTGTATAGTGCCCATGTTGCCCAGTGCTGACTAACTGGGGAGATGCTCTGTGGCAGCAGTCGAAGGATGGGCTCGAATGATCTGAGAGAACAAGTTAAATCTAAAAATTCAGGTCCCACAATACTAATATTTAACAGCAGTGACCATTCATTCGTTTTCTCAGAAGATGAATCCTGCTGACTTTAGCGATCCCCTTACATTTTGTCTAGAGCCAACTATTGGATGGATTTCCTTGAAATTTGATAGGAGGAGTGGTGAATAACTTAGGTGGTCCCTTTACTTTCCATCTAGCATCATCATCTGGTCCAAAATTTGGTGTTAATTAACAAAGGATAAATGCTAAACTAAGATGATGAATTTGTTAAACATTATATCTGTTTAACTCCCCTGTTAATATTATCATTATGAGCATGCAATGTTAGCTCTTAGCTTAAAACCTAAGTACACCTTTACAGTCACTTGCATGGCTGTGAGATCTTAAAAAAAAGATTACTGGGTGTTAAGGAATAATGTAAAAACCTTATGAATAAGAATTTTTAACTTCACATGGATTAGTACATATTGTATTGTGTGGCCCTTCAGCTTTAATTCAAGGGGTTGCACAAAAGTATTACATTAACTGTTTAGGAATTATATCCATTTTAAGCATAGTCTCTCATTTTCAGAGAGTAAGAAGTATTTGGACAAACCAAAAATAATTATAAATATAAGGATTTTTTTTAATACTTGATTGAAAATCCTTTGCAGTCAATTGCTGCTTGAAGTCTGGCACCCATGGACCAAATGATGTTCATGGAGATTCCTCCTTTGAGATGTTTTGCCAGACCTTTACTGCAGCTGTCTTCATTTGCTGCTTTCTTATGGGTCTTTCTTCCCTCAGTTCTGTCTTCAGGAAGTGAAAAGCATTTGAACGATGATGTGGTGACTACAGATCATGAGCCGTTCATTTCCTTCTCCATAGTCTTCTCTTCCCATCATTCTGGCACAAGCTCATCTTGGTTACATCTGTCCAAAGATCTTCTTCCAGAACTGTTCAGGCTTTTTTAGAAAAAGTCTGGAAAAGTCTAATCTGACCTTTCTGTTCTTGAGCATTACCAGTGGTTTGCACCTTGTGAAAAACCCTCTGTAGTCTGACAGCCTCCAGGAGAGTGTGCTTGGCTAGATGTTGTGAAGGAATTTTCTTCACCAAGGAAAGAATTCTGCGATCATCCACTTTTATTTTCTTCTAAGGTCTTTCAGACCTTTTGATGTTCCTGACCTCACCAGTTCATTCCTGCTTTTAAGAATGTACTAAATTATTGATATGGCCACTCCTAAAGTTTCTGCCATCTTTCTGATAGGTTTGTTTTGTTTTGTTTTTCAGCCTAATGAGGCCTCATACATTTCCATCGACAACACATATTAAAAGTTCCTATGAACAGCTACAAAACACATAGTCAACACTTGGAATCAACCCCAGACCTTTTGTCTGCTTCATTTATCATGAAATAACAAAAGAAAAGACCATCCCTGGACATGATACTGATTGTCAATCAATTGTACAATAAATTCTGTGCCAGTGAAAATGAGGGATTTTATATAAAATGTCTGTAATCGCTATTGGTTATTGGGATAGTATTGTAAAATTCCTTTGACTAAAGCTTAAGGTCTACACCTTAATTACATCTTGATGGCTTTGTTTCAGAATCCCCTGTGGTGGTGTACAGAGGCAAAGTTATGAAAACTGTGTCACTGTCCAAGTACTTATGAACTGTTTGTAGACACCTACTGACCAATTATTTGAAACACTATATTTTGAATCAAATAAATACGCTATAAAATACTGTAAAATAAATTATAAAATATTATATAAATCTGCTTAAAACATGGCTGTAATGCTGAACAGAACCTGTAGTTAATGTTGCGTCGTGAGCTGACATCCCAGCTCTGGATAGCATCCCACATTTTGTCCATCACTGTGTCTCTTCGTGGCTCTTCCATCCACCAGACCTCCGGCCCATCAAACATGATGTGTGAAAGCACGCCACAAGCATTGTATGACACCTCGATTCCATCTGCTTTACTGTCCAGCAGGTTACTGTCAAAGAATCAAACAGTGAGGAGAGAGCAGATAAAAACATCAAATGACTGATGAGAGGTTTTACTGTTCGCCTGCATGAAATAATCTTCCCCCAAAGCAGAGCAAAAACTTCTGTTCATCTTAGAAGTATCTGTCTTTTCTTTTTTTGCTCAATTTAATTTCTTTAAGCATTAAAATATCTGTGGGCGGGGCTGTGTTGGAGTTGAGTGGGTGCTTCACTGATGAGACAAAGTTAAAATTATCATGGGTTTTTTTTCTGTCAGCCTTTTGTCTTGGAGTCAGTATGTAACAGTATGTGATCTACACTGAGGATTTACTAACAACATCTGACTTTCAACCCAGACCCTCAAGCATGCATTACATCACAATACCTGGCTATGTGACTGTGTTTCACACAAAGGACATCCACACTGTCAAGAAGGTGGTGATGCATCAACACACTCTGCACAGACTCATGTTTGACAGTTATCTGCTGTTTGTAAATAATCAATCTAACAACAATCAGAGACGAGCTCTGTGAAAAAGAGCAGGCGCTGTGAATATTCACTAATGTTTCAAAGACATCTGATGGCAAAGCTTTTAATAGGTCATTGGTGTTTTATTAATGAGAGGTACACTGGAAAGGTCAATGAAAATCAGCCAGAAGTCATTTTACTCCTTACTGGTGTAAAAGGTTCTTTTACCTGAATACAGTGATGAACTGTGGGGTGAGCAGCTGTGGCCTCAGAGCTTTGACCTCAGCAACATTTCCCAAAAGCCCCAGCATGTTGCGGTGAAGCTCTTGCTTGTCTGGAAACTCCTTGATTAAGATCATATAGCAAAAGGAGAGGCATTTTATTAATTTACTGTATGAAATCCTGAAGGCAAATAAATCGCAACTACTCCCAAATATGGATTATGAATATGAATATGGTTTCAGATAGACATACAACTGGGACTGTGGACTCACCTTTAGACACTCAAGAAAGAGGCTCATTCCCCTACAGTTAAGGAACATCTGACAGTTGTCGGGTGTCTCATCAGTGATGTTCCACAGAGCGCTCCAGGAAAACTCCATTACCTGGTCACACTGAGAGAAAACAAACACATAGAACCTGTGTCAGAAGAATCTCCTGGTTTTTGATTTTACACATGTATACTGGAATCATGGTTATTTTGCATTTAATAATAAACTTTATATTCATAATAAACTCTGAGCCACTGTCTGCTAAGATATGTTGTAATGACCTCCTTAAGAAAGTGCTCCTCAGTACTTAGAAACAAGATTTATTTCAGTAAAGCAATACAAACTTAAACTGAAAAGATGCAGAAAAATAAAACTCACTCACCATTCTATCATGTAGCTTCTTCTGGATTAAATTCAACATTGTCTGAAATGGGAGAAAAGAATCAAGCAAATGATAAATTTATCAAAACCATAATCATAACCATAATAATGTATATACATATATATATATATATATATATATATATATATATACACACACACACACACACACACACACACACACACACACACACACACACACATATATATATATACACACATATATACATGAACACACACAATAGAGAAAAAAATAATTTTACGAAATACCAGATCTCAAAGAAGAGCTGTTTGAATGAACATCTATCAGGTATGGGAGAAAGTTGAAAAGAGTGAATTTTATCTTGATATTACCTTAACAAATCCCATCTTTCCCACAGCTTCCTTGTGATGGTTGTCCACCTGACAGACCAAGGCATTGCAAAGGTGAACAGCTATTCTCTGGATGGACTCATCCTGTCTTGCTGGCTCCAGGATTTTCAGAAGCAGCTGGTTGACCCGACTGTACTGGAACTCCAGCTCTTCTGGAATACTGAAGTTACACAGAGTCAAGCAGCAGTTCCTCTGGACCTAGAGTCGGGCACAGGGACACAAGATGAGAAAGAGCAAGGGTAATTTACTAGACTAAAAGCTTGCCAAATATAAAGAGCAACACAATGTAAACTAAAAAGGTCCAAGAGCTGATCTGATCACAATTATTTGATCAGCTTCGATTAAGAAATATAGTAAAAACTTTATTTGTCATCCATATAATAAGCTAATGTTTTATGTTTCCTTTAAGATTTCAATGTGAAAGAACTACACTTTTTAGATGACATCTTCCTCATGTTGACCTATACAGTGAAACTATTCTCTCTCTCACACACACACACACACACACACACACACACACACACACACACACACACACACACACACACACACACCATCCTGCCCTCCCACCCACCCCTTTACATGTTTTGCCATTAAATAAAACCAAATTACACGTTTGTAATTAGGATTTGTAATTAGTTTGTAATTAGTATTTTTATACAATGACCTTAACTCTATAAACTTAAAAAAAAAAAAGGTAAAAAGTATGTTTCAGCTTTGACCTAGACACTAGGCTGGGTATTGTTTGAATCCAAGAGCAGATAAACATTTGATATCATAAATTGAATATAGATATATTTCTACAAGCAAATTTTTTCACTCAATAAAAGAAGTCAGACCTCCAAAATGCTAAATATTGTGTAAATATGAGCAGCTATAAAGGATTTTGTCCCTTCATAAAACAAAGTCTAATCAAAGAATACATTAAAAGGGTGCTTACATGATAGTTTTTAATACTTGGTGTGACACATTTTTTCGTAAGTATAGAAAAAGTACTTAGATTTGATACCATAGCTCTGTTAATTTGCATGTAGACTTAAAGGCAACAGTTGTTTTCAAGTCCTACCTTTTATAGACACTGTACTGATCTTTACTGATATATGAGTCACCAGTGCCGTTGTTTAGGGGGGGTGATTAAATGTGGAACATTTTGGCAAGGCTTGTGTTTCAAGTTGAAACTGCTCTGATACTTCCTACACTGTTTGGAACATTTTTGTTTCAGAAAAGCCAATCATATAGTACAAGTGTGAACATAGTTCCTGTTTCTTCTGTTGAACAACAGCATGAGTATGAAATAGGTTTGACAAATACTTCCTCCTAAACAAGGCTATCTGTAATGTCTAGGCTGGTGAAAAATCACAATTCTATAATAATGCAGTCCTCTGATAGCATAAATACAAATATGTGTCACTGAAAACATTTTTGTGTGATCGTTTCTATTGTAATACAAAATATAAAATCTTTTTTTTTATGTAAATGTAATAACTCTTGTGAATTCAAATATTTAAATGTCATCATTTCAGTCAAGATACATCTTTTAATATTGATTTTTTTTCACAAATAACTAGAAAATTGTGCCTCTTTCCTCGGAAATCATGATGAGAGAGAATACTCACAGTGACCTCCTGGTACTGTTCCATTCCATTTAGTACCACTTGAATGACCTCCCTCCGCAACCGCACACTCTGGTCACTGCGGTACTCCGTGTTGGTCAGGTAGAAGAGAGCGGCGCTGCCAGTCACCTGGATACTCTTATCATATTTATGGCACTTCAATGCTGCTATGACAAGCTGACAAAAAGACAGAAAGTTTTTTAGATGTATATGTGAAAGTCTTACTGACATTATTTTCAGAATCATGGTATAAAGACTTCATAGGCAGTCAGCTCCTTCACAGAACAACCTGCCTGAAACTCATCATACTTGCAAAGCTCGGAGCAGTTGGCTGCAGTGTTGTATCCTGGCAATGTCAAACAGATGATTAATGGCTTTGTGGGCCAGCTCAGGGCGAAACTCTGTGTAGGCCTCAATAGCATTCAGGACCTGGTCCTCATTCTTTGATCCAGTCACCTGAAAAAGGCCAGAAGCACAAAGATTTAACCCACAAAACTAAAGTTTTTAATAAGCATTATTAAAATATGCACACATGACGGGTCAAAATTTTATTTTTCCATTTCAATCCCCGAAGGCTCTCTTACACTGTACACTTTACTTAGTGTTGACTGACCTTCTACTATATATGTTATGATAGACCACCACCATGTGCACAGCCCATGTGCGCATGTGCATTAGCTAATGTACGAAGTAAGTCCTAACGATTTCTCTCATCCCATAAAGTATGAGTTTACCAATTGACTAAAAGGTAAAGGTAGAAATTTTCCTTCTCTATATCTTGCCAGTTTTTGTTTTGTGTCCCCCTAACACGAGTAGTCTACTTCATTATCATGGGTGTTGTCTTTGGCAGTGAAACCAAAGACAGCTTTTTCCTTCTTGGACTGTTTCATCTGAAGGATTCAAGAGGCCTGAACAGGTGAGAGTCTCCAGTATTTCACAAGATAATGTAAATGTTAAATAGGAGAACAACATTTTGGTTACAGTTTTTTCCCTTTCTTATCCCCTCAATCCCCCAGTGACCCCCTCAGATTCATCTTTAGACCGCTTGAGGGGTTAGTCTCCGTGATTGGGAAATACTGCTCTAAATTTTTTATTTCATATGGTCATTTAAACTGGGAACAGAACAGACAACAGGTCACTGGACACCTTTTCCATATTCCACAAGATCAAAATTCTCTCGTGTGACACTAACGAAACAGAAATAGACATCTATTGATAAACAATTTCTTTCTCATTTATGATGCAATTTGTGCTACAAAAATTAGGATAGGAAAGTCTCATGGAAATAGTATTGGAAACATGGACTGTGCACTCAGAGAAAGTCAGAGATAAGTGAACTTTGTACTACTTTGTTATTAAGGCCTGGATGACCTGAATTATAAAATTATGCTATTGGACCACTGCCAATAGTATTTTTTTTTCTCCACTTTTCTTGGAATTTATGACCATTTATGACCATTTATGACCATTTTTGAAAAATTACTGTTTCTTAAGCTCACACCTGTGACACTGAAGATCATGTTTCTAGATGTGAAAACAAAACACAGTAGGGAGTCAATAGGAATGATTGATAACAACTGGATCTGTTGGGAAAATAAACTTAAATACATCACACCACATCATTCATTGAACTACTCCAGAGGTCCAAGAACGGACGCTAATTTTTTAGTTGTGATGACCAAAATAAATATTAGCAGCCTAAAAGTTGAACTGTGCATCAAGCCATTTAGATAACCAATACCTTATAAGCAGGGATGTGTGTCACAGTACAGAGGGTGGTATCATATAAGCCCAGAAACTGCAGGGGCCTTTTCAACTCCTGGAAAGGATAGATGCTGCTCTTGCATGGCTCAGTGCTGAAAGAGAAAAGAATATTATGCTTATTAAAGAGTTCATCTGTATCAAAAATTTTTTTTAATCCATTGTGTGCTCTACAGTTGGTTAACTACCTTGGTCGCCCCATAGCCTCTTCAAAGTGTGGAACTGTGCAGTTGTCCAGCATAATGTGTCCTGAGATGTCCAGTGACACCAGGTTGACCAGACGCTGTATGACTGCTGTCAGGATTTTCCTGGTCATCTTAAACTTAGAGGTCCGGCTGTTATCCCCCGAGATGTCGAGATGCCTGAAGAATGCAGTGTATTTTTTTTTTTTTTTTTTTTTTTTTTTTTTAAATCAAGGACAGTGACACATTTCATTCTTTTCACATTGTTTGTGGACATGTAGGAAGGGAACTACATACATGTTTGGATATAAACATGAATATGAATTCAATCATGTCAGATGAAACAACTGGTTTTGTCCATCAGTGGGAAGAAGTACTAGTATTATAAGTACTAGTATTAGGATAGACTTTAAAAATATCCAAACATATCCTTTAATACACTATGTTTTAAAGGTGAAAATCAATAAAACATGAAAAGTGGTCAGTGAAAATATTTTTTCTAATAGCCATTCTAATAAGAGCAACCTATGCCTGCAAAATATCCTCATCCATTAGTCAAATGCTAATGAGTGATGTAAACAGATTGCATTAGATAGGACATGTACACGGGTTTTTGAATAAATAAACTTTTTGTAGTACCACCTTCAGAATGAACATGTGTAACTGCTGGTCAAAGCTTTTTGCATCACGGATCTCATGCAAAATTCTGTGTACACATGATAACTAATCTATTCATTAATCACTGACACCAGACTAGAAATGTTTTTCTTCATCAAATGCTTGAAGTAACTGACTCAAACTCCTATTTTACACTGACTACAAGACTTTCAGCCGTATGTAGTTGTACCTAATGTTGTACAGAAGAACTAGAAAGACAACACTGTGTAACCCCTTGATCATATATAAAGGTAATACTATGACCGTTTACATTCCAATATAGTATGATGTTTTGAAGAATTCTAATGCTCTACATAAAACTCTTCATCTTATGCTCTACCTCATGTAAACTATGAATGATCATGCAATTTGTGATGGGTTGAATGACACTGTCACAGAGGTGCTTGTCAGACTGGTCAAATGGTATCTGAAATCCCCTCCTCCCACACCTTTCCAACACTGGAACTAAATGCCTATCAGTGTGGTTGGAAAACATGTTGTACAACACGCTGTACCACCTAGCTCTTTTATAGCATACCCAGTCCTAAGGGTTTCCGCATGGTCAGTGAAGCAAGCCACTGCCATCTCTGCTAAGACTGTGTGTGCATTTTCTGCAATAAATAATGGATACATGCACTTTTGAGTGGTGTTCCCATCCGTGTGTGGGAGTTTCCATTGCTCTCCAGCACTGCAGTGGCTACTGCTAGCTTGTCCACATTGTTGGATAAGAAAGCCTGAAAAGCCAAAAGCCATGCTTCTTTGCTAAAACTTTAAAAAATGACCACATGTTGCCATTTTAGAACACATGTATTGTTTACTACTTGCTTACTTTTTAAAATTTTTTGATAACCAGTGTGTTTTTGAAGGAGGAAGAAAAGGAAATGATTAGGTTATGGATAGCAGAGAAAAACCAGTCAACCATCAATAGGCAACTGAGTGCAGTCTGCACAGCAAGAGACAGCAATTTTTCAAACTTTGATTTAAGAAACTCCGATGACAATCAGATACTGGTATGTGACCTTAATATTTCTCAGAGACTCATGATTCTTAAAACGCAGAGGTTTAAAATACTGTGGCTTGCCACCAATTGGCAAGAGTGCTGAAGCCTTCTAGATGAATCTATAAATGTGTTCAACCGTACAAATTCAGTCCTATGAATTTCATTTTGACTTGGATGAATGAGATGAAGCTAGAAAGAACTAAAAGCCCTGTTCCACCTTACCTAAGATTAACAAGCTCCACCACTGTACTGACTAACTCCTCTGACAGGTCCACATTATAGAGGACAAGAGAGGCCAGTCTGTCCTTCCACTGGGTGAGAAAAGCTGTTCGCGGCACCTGTACATTAGACAGATCTAGTGAGGTGAGTGACTTCAGGGGTTTGAGCAGGGTCTCAGCATCCACCACGTCAGGTAGGCCACCCAGGTTTAGCAATCTGAGGCGGTTGAACCCGTGGAAGTTAAAGTCTGTTTCTAATGCTTGTCTAGAAGCAGGACTCTCCTCCTCCTCGTCCTCGGTATCTTCATTGCAGGCAAGTGGGGCGCCGCCCTTCCTATAGAAGATTTGGCTGCAGCCAAAAAGACAAAGAGACACCAAGGTCTCACGGAAGCAGGTCAGTGTTTTCAAGCTGCGGGATGACAGACTGTTGCAGTAGGTGAGGTGGAGCTCAATCAGGTCCTGGCAAAACACACAAAGGAAATAATTACTGAACATCCGAGAACAAAATATTGACATCAACTACAGGGATGAGAGCTAAAGATTAACTTAAACCTAATTGCAATGTTTGTGAAACAAGTAAACATTGCTTTAAAATTAGAAAATGTGTCAAAAAACATCGTTGTTTGTAGGATTTTATAGAAAACTTAAGATAGTAAATTGGGTGAGAGAAGTGGACGGTACACCTTGGCAAACTGGGTGAGAGAAGACTTTTAGACACAGATAACAGCAACCCTAGATAATGATGTGTACATCGTACATCTAAGTAACCATATTTTACGTTTGTACTGCAAGAACCAAATCTTTCAATACAATATGGACCCCCTTCCCATCTTTCTTACATTCCAGCTATTTTATGGGCTAAACATAAAAACCAAATCAGATTTATAAATTCTGCTCTGCCTCACAGAATGACAATAGCTAAACTGCCTACAATTAAAAAAATACCACTTGCCTCAGAAAGTAATAGATGGTATTAAAAGGCATAATTCATCTCTACTAGATGAAGGGGTGTTCAAACCTCTATTACATGCAACACTCCTATTACAAATCAGACCGGCAGTATCTGTTTGCATTTACATTCAAATGATTAATCGAAGGGTTTGTCAAAAGTCTTATTGTGTAAGCAGCCGTGGTAAAATTGATTTAGAAGTGTGATTTTTGAAAATGCCAGGGGGGAACACCCATCAACAAAATGCTGAAGATTTGTTGAAAAATTCTGCATCAACGGAGGCTTGTCATTCTGACTCTTGCTTGTTCCTGCAAAGACTGGCTGAGTCTGGTCTTTGACCAAGCTATGGTTTTGTCTCCCTTAAGTGATATACAGGGGCACTTTCTGAGGGTAAAATTTTGGAAACATGCCTCCTCCCAGGACAAAGAAAGAGATGCTCTCATTTTTGGGGATGGCAAATTACTGCCGACATTGGAATTATGATTATGCTGCTATCTACTCCTCTCACTGTGCAATGGACAGAGGATATGTACAAAGTCTTTCATGATCTGAAACAAACACTCACCACAGCACCTACCAACCAGGATGAACTCTACTTTAAAAAAGATAACGTACAAATCTATGGTGACAACAGATCGAATGACCAGACACATTGTCTATTGTGCTGTATTCTGGTTGCAGATGGATCCTTTAGGGCTTGGAGAAATTAACTACTTGCGAATGGATGCACTACAAGCCGGAAAAATCTAGGTCATAAGGTGACTAACTGGTTCCACTTCTATCTAGGACGTATCTGAATCCAATCAGTCCAAGAGAAACCCACCAAGACTCTAAAGAAAACCTTTGGCAATACTCTAATAGGTACCACTTTCATCAGGGCAACAAACCAAGAACTGGAAGGATGGCGGACAGGTATTGACAAATCAGGTCTAACGAGGAAATTCAAAGCCCAGCATGGCTTCCTACTAAGGACTTTTTGGTCATTGCCTATGTATGAATTTCCACTCTCCACTGTGGAAAGGTATGACAGAAGGGTTAGCTGTCACCTACAGAGGTCGTTTTCTAAAAGCCTGAGCAGCATTTAAAAAAAAAACAACTACAAAGAACTGAAGGGCAAAGAGAGGTGGGACCTTGTCAAAAAGGAAGAAAGAGCTGGGGTCGAGAATCAGTGTGCAAGCCAGATGGTGGAACTGAGGAAAGACGGTGCATGGACTAGAAGGGAACAAACAATGGAAAGATCTCATGGTCTGAGTTGCGGAAGGCTGAACCCTAATGCATCAAATTTCTTATTCAATCTGTGTATAACGTTCTGCCAAGGCCATCTAACCTCATGGCAAGGTCAAAACACCAACATGTCCCTTTAGCGAAGGAAGAAGAAACTGGAGCAAATCTTAAACAGCTGCCCTAAAGCTCCAGGGGAGGGTCACTATCAAGCCATGACTAAGTGCTGAAAGTGGTTGCTGAGTCCATCTGCAGCGCCATTAACCAGATTAAGCATCTACAAGAGCAGGAGAACAACCAAATCCCCAACTGATAGTTGCTGGAAAATCCCTGTGTAAAGCCTGCAGCCTCCTGGGCATCACTGGGGCACACAAAAGAAAAGCCACCAGAAGAACTTTTGAGGCTGCAGTGAAAGCCTCAAGATGGCTGTGGAGCAGAAGGAACGAGCAATTGATTAATGCTTCCCGGACACAGGCCAGGAACTGATCACTCCTGGTCCGGTCGCCTGGGTAAGCTTATTGTGTCATTACCAGTTGTTAGGATTTCTGTGTTATAGATAAAGTTTTGTTGCTATGTCTCTACCCAGTTCATTTTGTCAGTTTCTTTATACAGTGGCTAACAACCCACCTTACTTTTAGACCTACACTAGTTCTGTTCAAGGACTCTTAGCTATCTTCTCCTTTTGCGAACTTCTCATTACTTCACAGTTGTTTACACACTATTCAGAGTTGTGAGTTACTTAGCAGTAAGAAGTGAGCAATGGATGGATTTTCTCCCTCTCACTCTTAATCTCTCTTGCTTGCTGTGTCTTATTTTTGATTACAACTCTGCCTCCTTTAGGAAGGTAGCTCTAAGCTACAAGTCCTCCAACCAGAACACGTTTAAAACAGATACTCACCACTCAGCAACACACCTGCTGAGAAACTAACTCTGGCTAGTAACAACATGAAGTTAGCAACCTTCGCAAACCAAAGTCAATATTTTCCCTGGGCCAGAGCGGGGGATGTTAAAACCTATTTAAAACTGCTGGCTAAGGTTAAATGTGAATATATTGAGATGCCTTATTATGCCAATCAGAGGTCACAAAAAATAATGTTGAGTTGTTGTATACATATGTAAAGATTACGCCCCTGCCTAATCTGATCATTGTTGACATGAATAGCCAAATGTCATCATACAACTGCTAGATGTCAAGGCGGCGTCCAGCAAACCACATGGGCTTTGTAGATCTTTCTGGGGAAGACCTGGTCTGAATAGAGGAAATCCCACACTAGATGGAGCTGCTGTCATATATAGAAACCATACTGAGTTTGCCAATACACCAAACCATGACAATCCAGAGTTGAGACCAGTCGGCAAATTTTCAGTCTTACACGCTTATCTGCACTTTTACTACAGAACTCATCCATCCAAAACCCTATAAGGACTGTGTCTGCTCCCCAATCTAAATGAGGTAACTGAAAAATAAACAGATGAGGAGCTCTACATAAAACCTAATCTAATTAAGACCACCACTGCAAAAGTACAATGAAATAGGAAGAATAAATAAATAAATATACTCAAAAGTTTGTCCCAGAATTCTACAGTGTTCTGTGCTCGAGCCAATTCTATTAACCTTTTACAGCTTGGTATGTAAGTATTTGGAAAGTGACACAATTTTTGTAATTTTAGAAAAATGTATACCACAGCAATAGATTTGTAACAAAGCCATCAAATGTGACTGATGTGTAGACTTTGAGCAATAATTCAAGGGGGTTAACAAAATATTATACTAGATGTTTGGGAACTACTGCCATTTTTTTTCAAAGTCCTTCATATTCATAGGCTCAAAAAAACTACAAAAACTATTTATTATTATGTTGGCTTGTACAATTACTTTGCACCTCTGAAAATGAGGGAGTATGTATAGAAACGGCTGTAATTCAAAAATAGTTAATCTAATATTTTGTTAAACCCCTTGTATTAAAGCTCAAAATCTACACTTCAATCACATCTTGATGGCTTTGTTTCAAATTTATTGCAGGGATGTACAGAGGCAAAATTACAAAAATTGTGTCCCTGTCCAAATGCTTATGTATCTGACTGTATAGGCTTCCTTCAGGCAACCCTATTGGGAAACACTCTACAAACTTACATTCTGATGGAGGTGATACCCTATTGTACTTGTCAATGAAGCCTGATGAAACCAGAATGACGATATTAGTTACCTAAACTTCAAGGAAGTCTCAAGGACATAAAGACTTGGATGACAAGCAACTTGGTAAACTAGTTAATGTACTAAGCCAACGATATCTCAGAAACATATTATCTAATGATATAGCTACTTTAGATGGCATTTCCCAGCACTGGCGTTAGGAATCTCTGAGTTGTCTTTGATCAGAAAATGTCCCTTTATTCGTACGTAAAACAAAATTCAAGGACCCCCTTTTTCACCTATGTGACATTGTGAAAATCAGGCACATCCTGTCTCTAAAACATGCAGAAGAAATAGGCCATGCTTTTGTTACTTCTAGTCTTATATCAGGCTACCCAGAAAGTCTCTAAATACTCGCCAAGTGATTCAATGCTGCAGCATGATTACTGACAGGAGCTTTAAGAAGGGATCACATCTCTCCCATTAGCATCAATGCACTGGCTCCCTGTAAAATCCGCATGGAATAGAATTTAAAACACTCTTCCTCACCAACAAAGCCTGGAAATGGCCAGGCACCATCATATCTTAAAGAGCTCATAGTACCATATCACCTCACTAGGACAATGTGGTCCCAGAATGCAGGCTTACTTGTGGTTCCTAGAGTCTCCACAAGCAGAATCGGAGGCAGAGCTTTCAGTTATCAGGCTCCTCTGCTGTGGAACCCTCTTCCAGTTTGGGTCCAGGAGGCAGACACACTCCACATTTAAGAGTCGGCTTAAAACCTTCCTTTTTGAAAAAGCTTATAGTTAGAACTGGCTCAGGCTCAGCTTGAGCCATCCACTAGCTATGCTGCTATAGGCCTAGACTGCCGGGGGACTTCCCATCATGCACTGAGCTCCTCTCTCCTCCTCTCCCTCTCCCACTCCATCCATATCTATTCATTTCCCATCTATGCTTTTCACTAACTTGGCTTTTTCTCCTCTGTAGTTTTATGCTTTCTCACCTCTCTCCACTCCTGTTACTTTTTCTACAGGTTTTTCTGCCTCTGATGCTGCAGTCCCCATCTCTCTCTTTCTTTCTCTTTCCATCTCTCTTCTTCTCTCTCAACCCAACCAGTCGAGGCAGATGGCCTCCCACCAGAAGCCAATATCTATTCAAGGTTTCTACCTGTTAAAAGGGAGTTTCTCACTGCCATTGTTGCCAAGTGATTGCTCACTGGGGGACTGTTGGGTGTAAATAATAACTATAAAGAGTATGCTCTGAACATGTTCTAAATGAAAGGTGCCCTGGGATAACCTCTGTTATGATATGGCCCTATATGAGTAAACTTGAACTGAATTACACTAAATTGAACTTAATTGAACTGACTCTATGATAGTTGTGAAGACAATGTTAGAGTCCATGTGGCCCAGTTCTCACAGGTAGTTGCCATAACAACCAACTCGTAAAGATAAGTTAGCCAAGTTAGCTGTCATAATTTTCACTTGTTATCACTTGCAACTTGGACATTCAGTGAATCTTAAACACTCCCCCTCCCCCTTGGATGTCTTAAGATATGGTTATTACAAACTGTAAATAAGGTCATTTATTAGTAAATTTAATGTAAGAATTTTGAAACATAGACTATAATGAAGGCTATATTAAAGGAACACACTGACATTTTGGTGAACACACTTGTTTTCCATCTTACCAGTGGAGTTACATTAGCAATATTAATTTCATCGCTGTGTATTCAGAACATAGTGTGGCCCAAGACACACAACAAACCAAAAATAACTGATGAGTAATGTGCATTATGATAATGAACAGTTTACGTTGTGTTCATTCATACACAAAGAAAGAGAGAAAGGTGTAATTTGAAAAAGTGAAGAGTTCCTCCTTGGCTCAGTCAATGAAAGAAATTAATGCGGACAATAAAATATTATTTTCACTGGCTAAATTATTGCAACAAAGGTGAATGTACCTAAACCTAAAAAAATTTATAACTTACAGTTTGGTTAATAACTATAAGGTTCTTGTTGGTTTTAATTTCCCCAAAAAATAGGTTTAAATTATACAGTTGCTGGTGTTGTCTCATACACACATTCTACCACTGTTATTGTGTCTCTATTTATAAGTTAGTATGTAGAATGTAATCATAAAGAGAGGGTATGATGTCCAAAACTAAAAGGGAGTAAAGTAAAAAAAAAACAAAAAAAACAAAAAACAATAATTGTTAATTTAATTTTTTATGTAAATTACTACAGGTACTTTGATTGTTCAAGGTTTGTAGTTGAGATGGTTGAAAGAGGGAAACTGGAAAATGAAAATGTTCTATTAAAGGTGTCTTCAACGTATTGTGAAAATTAAGTATGACCAATGTGTGGCTTCCCACCTGTTTTCTAATGGCTTCCAGATCTCTGTCACCTACAAAGTCTTTCAGCTGTACCCTGGTCAGTCTGGTGCTTCGGGGGTCTGAGAATAGCTGGAAGAAGCTCTCCTCTGGTTCAAAATTGCTGTCTGTGTGGACCAACTCCATATATCTGTTAAACAAAAAACATAGAATTAAAAGCCCCTTTCAGAGATATCTGAAACTTCATAACAAACACAGGCATTTTGAAATTTCAGAAAATAGGTAAATATCAAAGTGATGTATCTTATTACGTACGTGTTGACCAGCTTGTCACAGATTTCACTGGGAAGGAAGATGTCTGAGCGCAGGCAGACCTTGTTCCTGAATCCCTGGTAGCACATGGTCTTCCTGAGATTCCTCAGGCAGAAGACTGTTGCCAGGGTCATTAGGCTCTCAGGGTTGTCTCCTGCTTTGGCTGCCATGTTAGCCTCTTCTTCTCCGGCTCAGATCAAAGACAAGGCAGTGCAGGGGACCGTAAGAGGCGAGCACTGAATAAGGTTGAGGAATAAGAAGCGATTTGTTTTCAGATCAAATGTGAATAAAAATAAAGCACACGTAGAACATGTAATTATAGATGCCACAATTTGCTAATATCAATTTCATTTTTTCCAATAACTTTTGCAATCACCACAATTTAACTCTAAAGTTTGGGTGAATATATCCCCTTTCGGTCAGGGACCATGTGACAAAAAAACAGTAACAGACCGTGAAATAAGAGAAATGACATGCAATCGAAAAGTGGAGTATCAAAGACATCAACTAGTCGTTACAGATAACTTGTTTTATGATGCATTTTTCGTGCCATCTATATTTAAAGTTAACATATTAACATATTGCTTTCGATAGCCCTTACTGACAATAGAAACCAGTCCATATTTCCGTTTTTGATTATCGTTTTCAGGCACTGCAAACCTCTACATACTTACCCAAGTTAGCTGTCATAATTATGGCTAAAGTTAGCAACTACCGTTGTCTACCTTGCAACATGTTCCAGCATTAATATTATTATTGTTGTTGATTATAGTACTAATATTACTTTGAGTGAACCCAGCCTCTAAGCCGAAGCTATTAACCCAACTTGCTTATGTTTAGGTTGGTGGTATGAGTTTGCTAGCTAATCACAGATAGCAATATATCCTGAGGGAGACACAGCAGGCTGTTACTATGTTAGCAGCATAGCTAGCTAGCTACACTGTAGAATAATGTACTTTAACAACGCTAACGATTACTATGTACTAAAAAGCTACAAAATCTGTTGGCCTACTCACTCACAATAACCCACCATTCCAAACAGAAACACTTGTTATTCAAAAGTAAACCTTAATTTGCCGATACGGTGTCAGTAGTGCACTTAAGCGTCTAAATTAGGTTGAAGCTAACGCTGACTTTCCCTGCTATAATGTTAGCTATCTTAGCTGGTGGGGCTAGCACTAGCTAAAAGCTGTGTGTGTAACCGCAGGTTACAAACAGTGGTCAGCGGTGTTTGAGTGCATGGTTCATCAGCTAGTGCTCTACCTTAGCTTTCGCCAAGGCTATGTGTCTTGATGACGGCGAGAAATTGAGTTATTATCACCAGTCTTCACTCATCTGTTTTTCGTTTTCGTCCGATGTCAACAAACAGACGGCTCCTCCTACTTCTACTTCTACTCCTCCTCCTTTTTTCCTTTTTTCCTTCTGTCCTCCTCTTAAACTCCTGTCTCTGGTCCTTTGCTAATTTTACACTCCAATATTAAAGTCTGGTTATTTTTTTATTTGTGTTACTAATAAATAACTCCTGTTCTAGTTTTTTTTATCCGATACACTAGCCCATTTTAATTATTATCAATAGTAGTAGTAGTTGTTGTTGTAGTGATAAATACTGCATAAAAATACACACTTAGAGTAACACTTAGAGTAAATGGATGCAGAGGGTTTTTTTCCCCAAAAATCCATCACAAAAAAATTCCTTTGAAACATTTATGTTTAACCAATCTTTGATAAAAAATATTTTATTTTATAATCAGACCTACTTTGGAAAAACTTAAGTGGGTTCAAGTTGTTCTCACTTCTCCTCCTTGTCCGTCCTGCTATGCAAATAAACCAAACAATTAAAACACGTATTTACCATATAATTATAATTTTTAAATTATCTTTTTAAAAAAGGGAAATTACTTCCTAATTAGCTGTAACGTCAAAGTAATAATAATAATGAACACAACACATGTAGAAATATCATAGGTTGATGTTATGGTACAGTTATAAAAAAAAGATTAATCTTGGGTTTTAGTAAGTATTTCAGTTTTATATAATTATCATAGAGCTTCAAGGAAGTGTTAGAATAAAAAGACAAAGAACAATATTGGACAGAGTTGGGTCATTATTCTGTCACACCAGATAGTATCTGGGAAAGTGGCTTAAGCATTGTCTCAGATTATGTACATAGTTTGTCGATATAATGTAATTTGGATAAAACCTCTGGTATAAAGGCAGAATTAGTGGTTTCCTAAATTGCCCTCTCAAGCTTCAGTGAGAGCTTCTTTATGTGTTTTGATATCAAAGATTGGATGGGTTTATAGATATAATTTTCAGTGTATGCATTAGAAAGCTTTATATGAAAATTGTACTAATACTCCAACTAATACTACAACTAATACCGTTACATGTTATCAAGTAATATGGTTAAGGGTAATAGTTTTCATAACATGTGATTTCTTTGACAAAATTTGTTTCATTGCACAAAATTTCATTATTTTTTTATTGAGTATCATCTTTTAAAATACAGATCATGAAATTTAACCACTCCATTGAATATATCCATCAGTCTTATCTTTTTCTATTATAGTAAACATTAAACTTACATTAACGACATATAGTAAATGAGCCAACAGAAAACATGTATTTCTTTAATATTTCTTTCTTTATTGTTTTAGAGGCTGTGACACACATAAGTAGAGATAAGGGAAGACAGTGCTTCATTATGGATGCATCCCCAGAGGAAAAACAATGCCTTTAACTATGTATATTTATCAATGAAGATAACATGGAAACACTTGATTTTTGCAAGTGACCATACATTAAGCTATCACATACATTTTATATTTCTTATAGCTATCTCACTTACCACTTTGAGACCTAAAATATTGACACAAAATTAGGAGTTTGTATTTGGAGAAAGAAAATGAAATATGGCTGCAAAAAATGGGGTTATAATTCTCTCAATATCATGCTTGTTAGGAATTTCACTATTCCAAACATAGGGCCTTATAGAAAATCAATAGGCATGCAATACAAACTATTTCACAGGTGGTTAACAAGCACAGGTAGGGTTTACAAAAAAATACAGACTCAGAGGCAGCAAAGGTACAGCAAAGGTACTTTTAATAATGGAACAACAGTCTTACAGGCAGATAAGGTGAGCAAGCTAGGAGGCATGAACACAGGTAGGCTAAGACAGAGGGAAAAACCACTAACAAGAACACGTGGAAAAACACAAGAGAACATGAGCATGAGTATGAGCAAAATATGAACAAATGTTCCAACAATAAATAAAGGGAGTCAACTGGTATATTTTCAGGGGAGCTGATGAGGGAAATTGGAACAGGTGTGGGAAGTCAGGTGACTGGGACAGTAGGGAAAGTCTGGGGATATCTGGTGGTTGGATGGAAAGGGGGCAAGAAACAAACAAACAAACAAACAAATCAAGTTCAACACACCTGAACTATTTTTTCCTTGTTTGGCTTCACTTATCCTAACATTGACCATACTTGATAACTTGTATCACAAAGCTGGTTATCAACTGGCTGATTTAAGTCTGTGCTTTACTATCCGTCATCAAGTTGGTTCATGTTAAAAAGCTGAGTTGTTAATTACAGGCAGCATAGTCAGAACCACGAATAAAATACTTGTTATGATATGACAAGAAACAGTGATACCTGCAAGTAAATTCATTTATAGCGACAGCCATAGGGGATATTCAACAAGGTGAAATGTAAATAATATGACCATATACCTAGAATAGAAGAGAAACACTAGAAATAGTTTACAACTATTGAAATCAGACTAAGGACATACTGTAAATAAATACAGGAATTATTATTAGGTTTTCTTAGGGAGTGATTATTTTACTCTTATATCTGAGGATGAACAAACCACTATAAATCTTCATTTTCAATCATGGGACATATTTAACAATGTGTGGATAATTTCTCTAAAAGGCATTAGAGGATTTAGTTTTCGTTTCCATTTTGCTTTGATTTTGCTATGGAAAAACATAGTCTCCTCATGTTACCCAGAGCTTCAGTGAAGAAATATGAGTTTAAAAGCATCAACACTATCAGGTGTCCTGTCTGGAATCAAAGAATATTTCTGCAGTTAAACTGAAGCTATAATAGTTATTATGTGGTTATTAAGTTTGATAATTCCTGGTGATTCCTCCCTTTTTAAAAGTTCTGCTTTAAAACCAGAGTAAACATATGGAAAGTCTACAACAGCAAAACAATTTAAGTGGTCTATAAAAATATCAATTGCTTACTAATTATTTGGCACTTTATTATAATCTCTTTTGTCTGTGTCGGGATTCTGAATGACAACTCTGGTTTTCAAGTAATCTGAATGGTCATTAGTTGGGGTGTTGACAGGTTTTTAATCTGATCCTCTGAAGGTTACCTACTCTACAGCAGGTTAGGCATGCAGCATATGTTACCACAGCGATGTACCCTGGTGAGAAGTGAACCATCACTGTAACACTGAAAACCCACGATTAAACCTGATGTTACCTCACTAACCACAAATCCTGCTTCACTGCACAGGCCTGTAGACTGGAGCAGGAGTTATGACACTTTTAATGGTTCAGTTGTACTGAGAACATGTTGTCTTCCAACCCTCAAAGTTTGGTGAGGCTAGGAACAAAATTTTAAGGATATTAATACCCAAACATGGCTTAACAGTTAAGGAATTTTTCAGAGTGTAAAAATAAAAAAAAAATTACAAGGGCCATTAAAACAAAACAAAAATTGGAATCAAACAAAAACATTTTACGAGCCCTAGTTTTGGGACCAAAACGTTAAATAGACAAACTCTGCATGTAGTCTGAGAAGATGCCTATGCCTCTTTTCTGGCTTCTGCTTGATGAGACACAGAATGATTGTTCAATATCGTTCTGCTTCTTTTTATTCTAACAGTTTCTTGAAGCTAGATGATAATTACAGTTAGATCCATGTGTATTTGGACAGTGACACAACTTTTGTAATTTTACCTTTGTTCACCAACACAGTGAATTTGAAATAAAACCAACATGTGATTGAAATATAGACTTTCAGCTTTAATTCAGGGGTTTAACAGTTCCCACATTAACCGTTTAGGAATTACAGCCATTTTTACAGCGATTAAAGCCACCGTTGCTCATTTTCATTGGCTCAAAAGTAATGAAGCAATTGACAGTTGATCGGTTTCATGGTCAGGTGTGGCCTGTTCTCTTGTTAATTCATGACAAATGATGCAGATAAAGGTTCAGAACTGATTCCAAGTGTTGACTTTCCATTCGGTAGCTGTTCATGGGAACTTTTAACATGCATTTAAAAGAGGTGTTGATGCAAGTGAAGGAGGCATCAATATGCTGAAAAACGAAAACCAACCTGTCAAATGGCCAAATCAACAATTTTTCATGGAAGATGACTCAAGTTGATGATCACAGGCTGAAACTGAAGGTGGCTAAATCTAAGAATTAAAAATAATCCTTATATTTATAATTATGTTAGCTTGTCCAATTACATCTGAGCCTCTGAAAATGAGGGACTAGCTATTCAATATTGCTAATTCCTAAATGGTTAATGTAAAATTTTGTGAAACCCTTTGAATTAAAGCTGAAAGTCGACACTTCAGTTTGTTTCAAATCCATCATAATGGCTTACAGAGGCAACAGGTATTGAACAGTTAACTTTTTAAACAATACTTATTTGTATACTCATTGATTCTGGATTTTTCAATGAGGGAGAGGGAGTAGATACAATTTTAAGAATTTTTCATTGCGCAGTTGAACTTCTAACAATCATATCAGACAGATTACTCAAAGCAGAGTATTTTTTATAGGTCTTTAGTCATGTCTGGAGGGGATATTTAATGAACAAATAGTTTAAGATCAATCAACTATATATACAAAACCTCAGATGCGAAACAGAGCATACATCCAGACAACAAATCTCTCATATGTTCCTTCCTTCTGTTCTTCATTCATCGCACTTGGTAACTTACTTGCAGAATACACAGTCTGAGATTAATAAACTCCCACTGATGCAGCAGACAGGCCCTTAAACTATACAGTACAGTGACTCTGCTCAGGTGATGCAACTGTGATATTTTTTCCAACAATAACACACCTATAATTTATTCATTAAATGTCGTCCGGGGAAAAAGGTCCGTCTAAAACTGTACATTTATTGAAATTCTTAAAATGTTTTGTGTTTATTCGGAAAAAAAAACATGAAACAAGAAAGACCTGAAATTAAAATTACTCTGCCGAGTAGCGATGCGGAATTAGAGGCAAGATGCTCCGGTGAGAGATCGACTTTAATATATTGAGACCACTCACTAACACGCAGGGCGACTCTGGATCCAAACAGCGGCGCGGTGTCTGCTCAGTGTTGTGGTGTAGACGGAAGTGACAGGAAGACTCTTCCCATTGACTGACAATTCATCCCTCTTGGAAACAGTTAAAGGAATATCCAGCCGCCTGCCCCGACATGTCCACCGCCTACAGAAACAGGTGAGACAGCGGAGTCGATGTTTGTCCAGGGGACGCAGGACGCGGCGGACGGTGAAAAACTTGGGCTGCATCGTTTATCGTAGCAGCTAGCATCCTAACGCAAAACTGACATTAAATTCAGTGTTAGCCTGCAGCAACAGCAGCTCAGCTAAACACAGAGAAGCTAAGTTTAGGGTTTAGGCAAGAGTTGCAAAAACATATACATCGATCATGCTAATAATATTTCACTCAGTTTAAGACGTCACATTTAATGTCCAAATCAGCGACCCCGTGGGCGCTTTACATTCTAACTTAATTCAACAACTTCATCGTTTTAAGTGGGTACGTTAGCTCCCTGTTAGCACATCAGCTGACACATCATACTGTGAGACTTCCTCAGCCCTTAACTGGCTAACAATTAGCCACCGTCCAGCTAACTATCTGCTGACAGTGTGTTTCTGTCAATGCAACGGCGAAAACAAACGTGAATAATTTACATTTGAACTATCGCTTTGACGTCAAATCAGCTAATGACAAGTTAGCGGGACAATGCTTTGGAAAAACGATCGTGGCTCTGTCTAGAGAGACTGTTTTTATCCCTTTTCCATGTAATTCCCCCATTTGCTGCTTTGACTTGTTATTTCAACACACAGTGGAATTTTTTTCTAGTTGTTAATTATAATGAAGAACAACTAAAATGGTTAATGATATATGTTTTGCGCATCTCATTTTATTATTAAAGTGTGTTTTCCCCTCAAATGTAGATCCATCCAGGTCCGTTTTACATCTCCACCCACAATAAACCGTTTGACGTTTGTAGTAAACAGCTTTTACTCTGGCTCATAATGAAGCGTAAAGGTGATCTTAGTGATCTTACAAGCTTGATTTGTGTTTTAATATGCGAATGAATAAACATGCTGCGCGTCCCTCACAGCTGGGCGACGGCCCAGATGTCAGAACTGAAAACATGACTGGTTTTCTGGTGGAATATATTTTAGTGTTAATAATACAGCAATCCTAAACGAGGGGTATGGTTTCTCCCCTCCATCTAAGGAGTTCTGAGATTATTAGATAGGAGAGGAAATTAGAAGAAAAAAAGTTTCTGAAAGACAAATTCTTTCATCTGTTCGTGAAATATTGGATCATTATTGGACCTTGAACAGTTAAGTCATATAAATGATGATGTGCCATTTAAACACAGGCTGAGTCCTTCAGTAGATGTACTTAGTGACTTTCCACCACAGGGCACAGTGTTGAAAAGAGGTGTTAGTTCTGTTGTAGCTATTAGATTCCATTACATGACATGGTTTCTAACATTTTGTCCATTGTGGTGGGCTGAAGCACACTGAGTTTGCAGAAAGTTGAAAATTTTAAGGAAAAACTGAAATATCACATTGACATACTGTAGGGATTCAGACCCTTTACTCAATAATTATATGAAGCACATTTGGCAGTGATTAAGTCTTCTTGGTGATGAGAAGACAGGTTTGCTGTACAAACCTGGATTTACGGATTTGTCTATATGTGTGTAGAAATATGTATATGTAAATATGTATGTGTGTATATATACATACATACATACACATACCTTTACATATATGTGTGTGTATGTATGTAGGTATGTATGTATGTATATGTGTGTGTGTGTGTATGTATATGTATATATGTATATGTGTATATATATATATACATATATATGTATATGTATATATGTATATATATGTATATGTATATATGTGTATGTGTATATATATATGTATATAAATGTGTATATGTGTATATATACAAATATATATGTGTGTGTGTGTATATATGTATGTGTGTGTATGTATATATATATATATATATATATATATATATATATATATATATATATATATATACACGCAGCGGTCGTTAAGTAATTAAATTTGATCTAACCACATTTTGACTGTTATTTCAGAATACAGGAGTTCAAAGCAGCTTTGAGTGAAGAAAACATAAACCTCAAGACACTGAGGGAGCTGTGTTTCAATGGTAAGTTTTTCACCTGTTTGTATTTTTTGCTGATAATATTAGTGTAGTATAATGCCGGGTTTGACCCTCCTTTTTTTATTTATCCTAGGAATCCCATTTGAGGGAGGCATACGAGCACTTTGCTGGAAAGTAAGTTGCCCTGCCTCTGTTTTAGTAACCTTTTGTGTACACACCTTTAGGCCAAATACATGAACTTTTTTGTATTCTTACCCTAAACATTAGGGCTTGATATCGGCCCCGATCTACCGCTTTGATATGATTTCTATTCTCAAAGTCAAGAAGTGATTAATTTCATTTTGATTATATTCTTGATGATTCAGTTACATCAGATAAAGACCAATGTTGTGTGAATTGAATCTCAGAATTTATCCTGGGCACTTTAATTTCCAATGACCAGCATCTCAGTTTTATTTGAATTTAGGAACAGGATTTAGTGACATCCAGCTTTTAGCAGCAGATAAGCAGGCCTGTATTTGATAGTTTGAGAGAGGTCATCTACTTTTACAGGCACATATAGCTGAGTATCATCAGCATAGTAGTGGAAATTAATTTCATGACTTCATGATTATAGGAAACACACTGTTCATTCAGATATATAAGTTTTACCATGTGAGGGCCAGGTCAGAGACACCAAATTGTTTTTCCAATCGATTTAAGAGTATACAATAATTTATGGTATGAATAGCTGCCCCGAGATTGAGTCATAGAAGCACTAAGGTTGAATCTGAAACTACAGTTAGGACATCATCCACCACTTTAGTAAGTGTGCTTTCAGTGGAATGACGGGCCCTTAAAGCATATAAAAAAGGTTCAAGAAAATTACTAACTTTTGAAAAAGAATGAAATGTTAGAGACTGGAGATTAAATTCCTAAAATTTTAGTTATTTTTTTATTTTAAAATTAGTGCCACAGAGGGAGTGTATAATTTTTTCTAAATTCGTAACGGATAGGCATCTTTTGTCCCATGGGTATGAGCCTTATCTAGTGCATCAAAATAAGATGCCTTGCTAGCAATTTGAGAAAAGCAATTTCAATAAAACAGGAAAGCAGTGAATTGTCAGTTGGTAGGAAACCAAATAGACCAACCAAGGGTGAGGGCTAGATGTTAGCAGATGTGATGGCTCAAAGTGAGCCAAAGCAAGGCTTCCAAAACAGATATAGAGCAGGATGAGTTCCAAGCGTGTGCGTGAGTTTAGCTTGTCCTAGGTAACATTTATCACAATTTGAATCAGTGCTAGGAAGGAGGCAGGCTAGTTTTCTTTTAAACAAGTGGACTCTATGATCTACTTTGCATTTTAAGACCCTTGAGGGGCACAGATAGATGATGTATGGACATGTTTCAAAACTGACTTCAGAACGTGACTCTCTATACTGAGATCATCAGACCAAGAGGTGCATAGGTTATTGCAGGCTGAGGATTGGCACATGAAGAGAGTGTTATACATTTGAGGTAAGGATTAATGTTAAAAATGGTGTCAACCAAGGTAGAGGGAGGAATAGTGTGGAAACCAGAGAAGTGATTACGAATAAAGTCCCTGATTTGTCACTACCTAAAAAAGTGGGTCTTCAGTAAAACAACAGTATATGCTCAAAGCCCCCCTTGAGAAGCCCAGACTGAGGTCTACTGCCAGTGGTTCGATGGCACTGGGGAACTGTAGTAGTACTGGAGAAAGTGGACAATCCTGCCTTGTTCCACGTTTGAAAAAAAGTAATTAGTATAATCTTTGTTTGTGTGGAGGCTAGCAAGGAGGGATGCATATAAATGTTTTGTTGGCCACTCACCAGCAGACAAAAAAGCTCTACAAAGAGTTATAAATATAGTGCAAATAATCACTGGCTGTCTTCTTCCCTTACTGGAAGACATTGCTAGCACCACTCTCTCCAGAGCCACAAACATTCAGAAAGACTTCTTACACCCTTGTTACCTGTTTGACCTCCTGCCCTCTGACATGCGCTACAGGAAAGTAGTCAGTATTAGAGTCTGAAACATTATTATCCTTGTGCAATTTCTGCTGTGAACCTATCACTGTAAAATAATCTGTATACATGTGAAATAGAAATGTATATGCAAAAATCTCCTTACTCTGTTGTATTATCCACCTATTGACACTAAGGCAGTTGTCTGTTGTATATTTATTTATTTTTTCAATAGACCTTGTAGTTGAAGCTGTGTGAGGTTTTTATTTTTTTAATGTGTTTTTAATTTTTAAATGCACCAACTGGGAGTAGCTCTCCTAATTTTGTTGTATTTTTTTTTTTCATTTTGGTTTCCATATTGACTGGTTTGACTAGCCACACAGCCTGTATTAGATTCACGTCTGAGGCGCAACTCGAGCCTCACTGTTGCAGCACATCATCAACGGATCTATAGTCATTTTGACACTCAGTGGCTGGCTTTTTGGGGACAGGGCTGATGGTGGCTGGCTTTTAAGCTTGCAGGAGTCCTTTTAGTAATTGCAGTTTGACCCATATCCCTTGGAAACCCTCCAAAGGTTTTCTAGTGGGATTTAGGATGGGACCTCATTGTTGGCTGATTTAAAAGGGTCACCTTTTCCTTTTCAACCATTTTCTCTTGCTGCTGGATGTTTTCTTTCATCATTCATTTGATACAATCAGTATCTCCAGTAGCAGAGGCAGCAAAGCAGCTCTACAGCATGATAGAACCTCCACCATGTTTTAGTGTAGGTAGGGTCTCCTTTTCCTTATGGGCTTCATTTCATCACCTATAAACAAACTGATGCACTGCATTCCTACAGAGCTCTACTTTTACACATTTCATGTGTCCATAGAACATTATCCAAGAAAGACTGTGGACTTTGAATGAAAGATTTTGCGAAAATTTGTCTTGCCTTTTTATACCTTTTTTTCGATAGTGGTGTCTCCTTGGCCTTCAGTCATGGAGCCCTATTTGGTTTAGTGTGTGGCCTATGTTGCAGGCTGAAACCAGTGCTCCATTGATCGAGATCACCTTGATGCTCTGTAGATATCTTGTGTAGTGTTTTTTCCATAATCTGCATCAACTATTGCAGATTTCTGCACCACATCCTAGAAGCAGCTTATCAGATTTATGACAGTGAAATTTATTGATATTGTTACGAACGTTTGAAACAGGGATTTTAAGATCGTTGGTGATTGCCTTGTAGCCTTTGAAATTGTTGTGGTTTTTTTATATTAGAATTTCTGATGCTCTCAGACAGAAATTGGAAAGAACCAGTCCCTTTTATCTAGTAAAACAATCATTCATTAGTGAATTCAGGTCATATGAACACTGAAAATAAGGGGAAAATCATGGAGTCAACAAAAAGGGCCTTAAAAAGCATTTTATCCACACACACATATACATATTCCCATGCATTGAGGGGTATGGATCTGCCAGTCAGGCACTGGATATACAGAATATCATTCTCCTAAGCTTTCCACTGTAGAAGTTTTACAGCTTATAAAAAATTCCCTACATTACATATTTTGTGTCTACTCTTTCCAGCATTTCAGAATTCTCCAAGATCCTAGTTTTTTTTATTGCACTTCCAAAAACTTTGCCTTGTACATTACAAGTGGGTTGGACCACCAGCCTCTATGAGTTGGTAATGATGGGTTCTGCTGGGTTGAAAATGTTCACAAAATATTTGCATCTACAAGTTCTCATTGCCAAAATACAGATAATATAAACTAGGTCTGCTTATGAATAAGCTGTGACATTTTTCACAAGACTATGAAGTGGCACAAACTGCACATTATATACTGGCTATGGACTATATGGGCATGTAAAATGTTGTGATCTGTGTTCTTGACTCATGATTGTTTTACCCTCTTTTCAGATCCTTCTTAATTACCTACCTCTCAATCAGACATTATGGGAGTCTTTCCTCAAAAAGCAGAGGTAAGTGGAACATGTTAAGTCTGATCACACAGCTTGTAGGTTTGAAGAATTAAGCCACACTGCCTTACTTTTATTTTAAGAATCCTTTATTGGTGTCACTGCGCAACCACAAGATCAGCTATAATCAACCAGCATAGCTGATGAAATTAGCTAACGTAGCAAATTCTATCAATGTAGCTTAGGTGATTATAAATGAAAAAAATATGCACTTTTGCTGTGACTCTCCAAGTCTGATGCTGTTTATTTTGGTGCTCTCTCATGGTGAAGCTAGCTAGAGGGGAAAAAAAACACAAATGCAAATATTTCCTCCCTTTTCCCTGCTTATATCTGAGCTGACAAAGGATGGCCAATTCTTTTGTCACCACTGCCTTTTCAGGTTGGACAGCAGAGAAAAGCTAAGGGAAGAAAGCATTTTAGAAATAAAACAAAATAAAATTTAAAAAATAGCCTCTAATGAACTTTACAGTGTTCATTTTAATCCAGAGTTGCCTGGCTATTAGCAAAATAAAAATTATTTTTTGATTAATTGATTAAATGTTTTGTCAATAGAACTTCAGAGAAAAGTGAAAAGTACCCATTATAGTTTCCTAGGGACTAAAGTAACCTCTTCATATGCCTTGTCTTATCGGATCATTAGTCCTAAACACAAGGATGTCAAGTTTATTATTATAAATGACAAAGAAAAGCTGCAAATTGTCACCTCTGAGAAGCTAAAATCAGAGGTGGTATTTTTGCTTAAAATATGACTGACTGATTAATCAACTTTATCTTGTGTCTTTCACAGAGATGTGTACTCCCAGTTCTTAAAAGAGATGATCATCCAGCCTGGTATTGCTAAAGCGAACTTGGGCCTTTCCAGAGAAGATGTGACTATGGAGGACCATGTGAGTGAAGTGTCCTTTGTTCTAGTGATCTCTTTTCACAGCATGGTTAACTAAAATGAGGCCTAATTTTAGGTACGTGCTGTCTGAAATTGAGTATACCTCTGACAGTTCAAATGGATTTTCTACAGAAGTAAGCAAAAACCACTAAACAAGAATATACTAATTTAGATAAGTCTTAAAGAGGCAGTGGTTGGACTATACATTTTTTGGTGATTACGAAAGATTAGATTCTTTAATTGAGCAACACTTCTGCAACCCATATGATTCTACTACAAGGGATATTCCTCAATAATGAACATTCAGCACTACAGAGCAGTTTATTTTAGTTGTAAAAGTCCATTCATACTTGTATGGCTTGACAGACCAAAAATTTAATGTTCTTTTTTGATAAACGTTCAACTGTTGTCTTACAGCAGAACAGTCCAAAGTAGCTCTCTGTTTAACTGCTTTGCAGACAAGTTGATATTTATTAGCCCAAACACTTTTTCCCCCACACTGTTTAATCTCTCAGTAACCACAGTCACACAGGCACCACAAGAATTTACTGTATACTGTTTCTCCTGCAAAGGTCTATAAGTCACTCAAACTCTTTAACTCATGTTTCATAATTAACTCCACAATAAGTACATAAGTGTCATATTGCCTTCACATTTCTTTATTTTTATGATTTGTTTAGTATAATTTTATAAAAAAGTTTACGAGAGGTAGGATTTTACTTGGTTCAAACCCATTTTCAAAGCCTGCTGCTTTGACATACTATATAAGCACCTACAGACTTTTTTAGACTTTAAAAATCTCACAAGACTTTGACTTTTCAAAATTGTAATCCATGTCATGATAAGAAAAAAATTGAGCCTAAAGTCATCTGTTTTTACAGAGTTCATCATTGTGTTGTATGATCACTGAAATTTTCGAGCTGTGGTTTTTCTAGATGTGTTAAATTCAGAGATTTAATTGAGCTTTAATTCAATGGGTTTCACAAAATAATGCATTAACCCTGAAGAATTTGAAGCCATTTTCATACATAGTCCCTCATTTTCGGAGGCTCAACAAAAAAGGGACATTGGGATAGCTAGGAATTCTTAATATGCATTACAGTGTCGATACAAATGAAGGAGGCCATTATTAGGCTGAAAAACACAAAACAAACCTACCAGATTGATGCACAAACTATAGTAGTGGCCAAATCAGTAATTTAGTACATTCATAAAAAAGAAAGAATGCACTGGTGAGGTCAGCAACACAAAAAGGCCTGAAAGACTATGGAAGACCACTGAGGTGGATGATCACATAATTCTTTCCTTGTACCAGAATGGTATGAAGAGAAGAGTATGGAGAAGGAAAGAAACGGCTCATGATCCAAACCCACCACATCATCTGTCAACCATCGTGGAGACAGTGTTATGACATGGGCGTGTATTGCTAAGATTGGAACTGGGTCACTGGTGTTTTCTTGATGATGTGACTGCTGGTAGAAGCAGCAAGATGAATTCTGAAGTGTATAGGTCTTAACTATCTGCTCAGATCCCCCATAATGCTTCATAAACGATAAGTACAGATAGATAATGACCCAAAATATGCTGTTGAAGCAACACAAGAGCTTCTCAAGCCAAAGAACTGGAATATTCTTCAATGGCCAAGTCAGTCACCTGACTTCAACCCAACTGAGCATGGTTCTCACTTACTAAAGACAAAACTGAGGGCAGAAATACCCACAAACAAGCAGCACCTGCAGGAATCAGCAGTAAAATCTGGCAAAGCATCTAAATGGAGGAAACTCAGTATTAGTTGATGTCCATGGGTTCCAGACCACAGGCAGTCATTGACAAAAGTTTTTCTTCCATGTATTGAAAATAATCCTTATATTTAATATTATGTTGGTTTGTCCAATTACTTCTGAACCTCTGAATGAAGGACTGTGTGACACATTGATAAAACAGAACAAACCTATCTGAAAGATAGCAGAAACCTTAGGTGTGAGAAAATTCACAATTTTGGTAAATTCTTAAAAAAGTAGGAAAGAACTGGTGACCTCAGCAACACCAAAAGACCATGAACACCATGGAAGACGACTAAAGTGGATGATCACAGAATTCCTTTTCATGGTAAAGAAAAACCTCTTCAGAATATCTACAAGATCAAGAACACATGAGGATGTAGGCATATTAGTGTCTACATCCTCAAGTGCCCCAAGTCTACAACCACATAGTTCATGAATGCAAATCCATTGTGGTGATGCTAAGAGGCAAAATTATGAAAATGTGTCACTGTCCAAAAACTGTGGACCTAACTTTATTTACACAGCTTTCTCTGTGTGCATATGTCCAGAATGTCTTCTCTTCATATTAGCACTTTAAGTAAAGATTAGAAAAGGACACAAAAAGTAAAATTTAAAATATCTAAAAACTAAATATAAGCATCCTCTCCTTCTAACCAGAAATTATAAACTGCTTGTCATGATTCTTTTGTCATAGCCTAAACAAATCATCTATGGACAGGGCAGAAACTGAAAATTTCTTTGTTTTATTTGATTATTTTTCATTCAGCCTCTAAATCCAAACCCGGACAGCAGGTGGAATACATACTTCAAAGATAATGAAATTCTCCTACAGATTGACAAGGATGTAAGGTATTGCTCTTCCTTTAGTTCTCTTAGTTTGTTCTTAATTATAAAAAGACAACAGCCTATTATTGTGTGTACTGAATACAGCTACTTTAAACTGTTGAAGTGATCTGGATAGCTTAGAAAAGGAAAAGGAAAAACCCAATGGAAATATAAAATGTTTGCATGTCTCTAGGCGGCTGTACCCAGACATGGCATTCTTCCAGCGCCCTACCGAATACCCTTGCCAACTTATCTTGGACCCTCAGAATGATTATGAAACCCTGCGTCGACGGGTCGAACAAACAACGCTGAAAGCACAAACTGTAAACCGTAACCGCAGTGGAGTCACAAATGTAAGTGTTTGTGTGTTTGCGCGTGTGTGTGTGTGTGTGTGTGTGTGTATGCCTATGCTCCTATGCTCAGTGGTCATGGTTTGAGGGAGCATTAAATGCTCATATGGACTGAAGCTTGACATGTCAGACAACAAATATCAATATTACAAAAATATGGAAATATTGTGATGCGCCAGTTTGAGAAATGGTAACTAAGCTGGCAATTGCAGAAAGATGATAATTGAATTCAGTTCAACTCAATTTCATTTCTATAGCGCCATATCATAACAGAGGGTATCTGATGGCACTTTTCATATAGAGGAGGTCTAGACCAGACTTGTTATAGTTATTTTTTTACAGAGACCAAACATTTCCCCCATGAGCAAGAACTTGACCAAGAGACAGAGAAACAGAGACTGAGAACTGAAAGCTCTGCCTCCCATTCTGCTTGTGGAGACTCTAGGAACCACTAGTAGTCCTGCATTCTGGGAACTAAGTGTTCTACTGGGGTAATAAGGTACTGAGAACTCTTTGAGATAAAATGGTGCCTGAAAATCAAGAGCTTTATAGGTGAGGAGGACGATTTTAAATTGTATTCTTGATTTCACAGGGAGCCAATGTGGAGAAGCTAACACAGGAGAGACATGGTCTCTTTTTTTAGTTCCTGTCAGTACTCGTGTATATATATGTATATATGTATATATATATATATATATATATATATATATATATATATATATATATATATATATATATATATATATATATATATATATATATATATATATATATATATATGTGTGTGTATATATATATATATATATATATATATATATATATATACACATATATGCGTATATATATATATTTATAGATATGTATATGTATAAATATATATATGTGTATATATTTATATATATATATATATATATATATATGTGTATATATGTGTATATATATGTATATGTGTATATATATATGTATATATATATGTGTGTGTGTGTGTGTGTGTATGTATACATATATGTATGTATATATACATGTATATACATAGAGAGAGAGAGAGAGAGAGAGAGAGAGAGAGAGAGAGAGGCTGTCATTTCTAGAACAGTGGCACAACTTACTGCTGAAATGAATCTGTTCTCCCAGGTCAGCTCTCCTGGGAAGGCGCTGAACCTATATCCATCTAACGAATATGAGGTGCTGCCCAGCGGGAGCGAAGCACACTGGGAGGTGGTGGAGCGGATCCTCTTCATCTATGCCAAACTCAACCCTGGGATTGCATATGTACAGGGCATGAATGAGATTGTTGGGCCAATTTACTACACCTTTGCCACGGATCCCAACAGCCAGTGGAAAGGTCAGTAACTTTGAAGTCAAAATTTGAAACTCAAGATGTTTCCCTTCATGAAGATTAATGACAATCCCTTTGTGATTCCTGTCTGCTTCATCGTACAGAGCACGCTGAAGCAGATACATTCTTCTGTTTCACCAACCTGATGTCAGAGAACAGAGACAACTTCATCAAGAGCCTGGATGACTCTCAGTGTGGCATCACATACAAAATGGAGAGTGTGTACTCCATGCTCAGAGACAAAGACCTAGAGCTTTATCTCAAACTGGTAAGGTAAAGGCTTCATGCCTACTTTCTGCTCATCCTCTTCCCTTTTAAAGTCTTATCCAGGACTGCTTCCTAAACATTAGTGATTTGAAATTATCATTCAAGCTGCCATTTAAGACCTTGTGTTGTCAGCTGGATCCACCTGTGTTCCCTCTCTTAACAGCTATTGACTCTTTGACCAGAGAATCTCAATCACATTCTACTCCTAGTTCTACTGTCTGCCCATGCCATGTCTATGCTGCCAGAGCAGCTCACATCTCTGAATCAACGACTAACAATTATTTCCATTATATATTAATGTATTGATTGTTATATTGATGAATTGATTACTTGTTTTGTCTATAAACTTCTAGGAAACCGTGTAAAATTCCTATCACAAGTTTAAAGAGCCAAATGTGATGCCCTTAAATGTCTTGTTTTGTATGACCAACAGTCCAGAACCCAAAGATATAAGTTTACTATCATCCAAGACAAAGAAAGAACATTCATCATGATTGAAAACCTAGTACCAGCCTGCAGTTTTCATTTGAAACAATGAATCCATTGTTTAAATGGTCCCTTTATTTATCCTGTATAATCATTTTAAAAACAATTAATTATTCACGTTAAGGAAGAAAGTAAGAGATGGAGGGAGGGAGATAGTCTGAATCTGTTAAAGGATAGTTCACATTTTTCAAGTCTATCTTAAAACAACACTCACATGCCCCCTTGTACAGTTTTTTTTGTCGCTTTACTTGTTCCTCTGTAAGTAGATCCCTTCCTAAGAAAATTGCAATGTAAGTTCTCATCTAATGAGAACAAAGTCCTCGTTCTGTGTAGAAATGCTTTCAGAAATTCAGCAGAAGTTGATAAGAAGCTTGAGCCACTAGGGTTAATGAAATCAAATAATGATTCTTAATAGTATGTAATAGTAATACTTATTTACTGTCTCTCCACTGCAGCTCAGCAAGGGTGTCTATAGAAACACAAAGAGGGAATTAGGTACAAAAAAGAAAAGCTATTAACTTTTTAGTTCAGAGTCTTCATATAATATTAAAATGCCCAGGCTGCAAAGGAACTATAACCTCTGTGGTGGAACTGCTGTAAACAACTACTTTAAATGGACTAAAGCCTTTCCAAAAAGTCACAAAATTTTAATGGTGTAATATGCTAATAAGCATATTCATGACATCATCACGCTATAATTGTATTCTGCCTAATGTCATCCAGTTTCAACCCATTATTTGTTTGCCTCTCTGGTTTCTGTGCTCACTTATTTAATGTTTTATTACAGCCTCATTACCATAAAGCTGTTCTGATTTAAATGTTTTTCTGTGGCTGTTCTAACAGAACAAGTATGAAATAGTGACTGAGAGGTCACCTGTTAAGACTAAAAGTTAACCAGCAGTCCCTTCCATGCCATTTCCAAGCTGCTGCTCTGCACTACTAAAATCCTGACTTTATAACTGCAATGTTGTCTGCTATATTTACTTGTAAATTTGTCACTCAGAGAGAAAGTTATTTCTCCTCATTTCTCCCTTTCACCACAGGAAGAGCAGAACATCAAACCCCAGTATTTCACATTCCGCTGGCTGACCTTATTGTTGTCTCAGGAGTTCCTCCTGCCAGATGTCATCCGCATATGGGACACCCTTTTTTCTGACGAGGACCGATTCCACTTCCTCATCTTGGTCTGCTGCGCCATGCTTATGTGAGCTATTCAGATTTTGTGCCATGTACTAATAAAGCAGTGATGAATTTCACTCTTCATGTGAATCATGGTTTCTGTTGATTTTTGTGTTTACAGACTCATTAGAGATAATTTACTGGCAGGAGACTTCACAGTGAATATGAGATTACTGCAGGTAAGGCCTTTGTAATTCACAGTGAAACATAAAAACCCAAAGGCTTTATATCCACACAGCTTAATTAACTGACATTTTTTTCACTGATGTTCCTATCAGGACTACCCCATCTCAGATGTCCACACCATTTTGACGAAAGCCAAAGAGCTGCAGGATAACTCCTAACCTGTTCACTCTTGTCCTGCCTTTCTAGTCAGATGTGGTAGGTGGGAGCTCAAAAATCCGAAACATTTTCATGTCAAACGTGTCGTGGAAGGACTTGATCAATGAATAACCTGGACAAATGTGTTGGGGAAAAACAGCATACTGCTTTTTAACTTGATGTCTGATGTTTGGTCAGTGGGGACTCCTGTGAAAACCTGGAGGACATTGGAAACTATGGCTTTTTCAAAGTGAGGAGGAGTTGCCACTTGCTTCTTGATGCATTATGGGAAAAATACTGCCTTGGTATGTGGTCCTCCTCCACTTACAGCGATTTCTCCCACAGAAACTTGTGCTCATATAATGGTGTTTGCGCTGAACATGTGAGGGAGACGGAGTTACATTAAACCTACACTACCGATGTTAATTTGTCATGAAAACATTCTAGTAATGGAGCCAAGAATTTACAAAATTCAACTACGATCATGTAAGTTGTGAGACTGAGCGTTTAATTGGGTTGAGCAATAGTGCAAGTTTGTACTTTAAGGTTTTTTTTAATTTTTAAAAGTTGAATGTTTTTATTGTAAGAAACATGTATGCCTTAGCTGTTTAACAGGATACAGTATTACTGGGTATACTGTATTTTCTGTCTGGTAAAATAAATATGATGTTATGGGCCTGGCCTACTGAATATTGTCTTGTCCTCATTGAAATTATTGGCACCTTCTGAAATATATATAAATTAAACAATTTTGTATAATCAAAATATTTTAAAAAACAACCAAGGTTACTGAACAAAAAAAAAACAAGTTGCATGGATGTCAAATAATACAAACCTATGTGACTCAGACACAGGTATTGGCACCCTCAACTAATATTTGGTTCCATAAAATTTAACAACAGTGTTCTAGGAGCCTTCTAGAAGCTTCCTGCACCTGTCTGCTGTAAGTTTCTGCTGCTCTTCCATGCTCAGTGTTAAAGCTCTTTAAAGTTGCTGGAGTCCTGTTCCAATGGCAGTTTCAGCTTGCTCAAGGTTTTACAATGGGATTTAGTTCAGGAATCATTGCTGGTAAGTTTAAAACAGTCAATCTTTTTCTTTTTAACCATTCTTTTGTGCTGCTGGTTTAGTGCTTTGGGTTGTTGTTTTGCTGAAAGACCCTAGACCTTTACCTCAAACTTGTTTTTCTGACACTGCCCTAAAATGTAGTGGTAAACTTCTGATTTCATCATTAATTTGATACATTCAGTTCCTTTAGTATCAAAGGCAGCAAAGCAGCTCCACAGCCTGATAGAACCTCCACCAGGTTTTAGTGTAGGTAGGGTCTCCTTTTCCTTATGGGCTTCATTTCATCACCTCTAAACAAACTGATGCACTGCATTCCTACAGAGCTCTACTTTGGATTCAGAAAGACTGTGGCCTATCTTTGATAGATTTTTGCAAAGAGTAGTCTTGCCTTTCTGTGCCTTTCTTCCAATAGTGGTGTCTCCTTTGTCTTTTCCAGTGGAATCCTCCCTGGTTTAGAGTGTGGCCTATGTTGCAGGCTGAAACCACCAATCCATTGCTCCAGATCAGCCTGAAGCTCTGTAAATGTCCTGGAAGCATCCTAAAAGTTTTATGACTGAAAATTATTGATAATGCCCTTTTGAAACAGGGATTTCAAGATCGTTAGTGGTTGCCTAGTAGCTTTTGCATTTATTATGTTTTTTGATAATAGCATTTCTGATGCTCTCAGACATGTTTCTTGACTTCATCTTTGTGAAAAGATATTGGGAAAAAATTGACCTCTTTATGCAGTAGAACTATCATTAGTTGGTTCATTTGTGTCATGTGAACTGAAAGTTAAGCACAGGTGAGGGTTTTGGGTTTTTTTATATTTTGTTTGAGCAAATTTATTAATCAAAAAGGTGCCAATAATTGTGTCAAGTGTTCATTTTCTGTCTTTATTTTGTATTTCGCTATATGGAAGTATTTTTTTGTTGTAACTTATACATTTTATTAAATGTTATGATTATACATAATTGGTTAACTTGCATTTATTTTAAATATTTATTTTAAATTCTGTACTAAAAATTCAGGGGTGCCAATAATTTCAACCAGGACTGTATTAGTAAACTTTTCGAAATCACTATTTCCTGAACCATATATATATCAACAAAGTCTTTTGACCAACTGGAAATTTAGATGAATTTCCTTGTAAAGTCATTACTTTGACAGAACAAAATACTATTGAAAGAAAGGCAAGAACCATCAGAGGAAGTTGTGGTTCTTTTAAAACTGAACACTATTTGCTGAGCTTTTTCTCAACTCACACGTATAGTTTTAACTACAAAATGTCATACCATGGCAATGGTGATTCAGTGACCGTAATCACCTGACAGTGTACATTATTTATACATATTGGCAAAGTGGCCTTTTCATAATTCATACTCATAGTTGTAACTTTGCAGGTTTCTGCAGTTACTAGACTCTGTATTGTTTGAAATGAATCAATATTAGTGCCATTGAATACCAATAGGTTAACAAATGGGTTTCGGTAGATGCGACAATTTTACTTTTTTGGAATCTTTTGAGAAATACAAACCGTTTTTCTGAGATAACAAAACAAGTTGGAGTCCTAAAATCTTAAATGATTTTTAAACAAACACATTTATAAAAAAAAAATACTTTGATTTAAGTTTTGAACTATATATATATATATATATGTCCACAATAGTAAGATACACCATTTCCAGGGCAACTGAGGTGTTTCTGTATAAATTTTCAGATATTTTATAAATACCCCTTAGAAGTGGGTTGGGACATTAAAAACTTAATTTTCCCTGTCTGGTTTTTCTACTACAGAACATCAAATCAAATCTTACTGACCATTCTATTCACAACACAATATTAAAATGTAGTCTTCAATATTGTTGAGGACTGATTTCGTGCAAGCTCTGTTTATGATTAACATACAGTACATAAAAATACAGTGATTTAAAATGTTTTAATAAGCTGCTTAAACAACACATCTAACTGTAAGTTCCCACAATCATTCTATATTTCAGGACAAAAAAACAAGCTATGAAGTCCAAGGAACTCTTTGTAGACCTTCCAGTTTTGCTGAAGCATAGATCAGGGCAATGGTATTAACCATTTCTAAAGCTTTGATTATTCCTGGGAGCACAGTGGCCTCAATCATTATGAAATGGAAGAAAGTTGAGTTACTTGGCAAGAAGGGCATTGTTCCAAGGTGACCAAGAACCCAACAGTTGCTCTAACAGAGCTGTTTCCTGCTCCATGCAGGATCATCATGGCTCAAAAAAAAGCATCCTTAACACCAACTTTTTCAAGTTTTACATTCAATACATATCTATACCAAAAAAAGATTAATATCCATAATATTCTTCAAGTTTGGAAAGAGAGAGAGCTAGCATTGTAGGACAAAATTAAAAAAAAAAGATTAAAATGTGTTGCATTTGCATTGCAATTGTGTGGGACAAAAAATGAGGGACTACTACTAATTAATGGAATCCAGATGTCCCTTCTTTTGATGTATATTTATTTGTATCATGATAACTCTGTGTGTGTGTGGGGGGGGGGGCAGGTAGGTGTCTTTCTTGGGGATGGAGTGGTGCTGGGTTGGGGTCGGGGGGTGGGCGCTCACTATACTGTATGTCTTATGTTGGTTAGTTGCATGGTTCCAATTTTGTAAGCACATTTTTGTAATATCTCCAGTGTTAAGACTTGTATATTAGTTTTTACGCCTTTGCAGATGTGCATTAAATGAACGATGGTATAAACGAAACACCTTTAACTGTGAAGTGACGTGAATAAGTGAGCGGCTGCAAATTACTGACTTAGCGGAAATATTCATGGTCAGTCTTTTAATTAAAATTTGGAAAAATACCTCAGTAGCTTTTACATGATGACTTGAATAAAATGATGTACAGATGTTGTGCAGCTAATAATAGCTGCTCTTGCTGTTTGGGTTGCTTTTTGAAGCTTTGTCCTGTTTAATGAAAGCGCCCCCTGTTGCTCCTTCTGGCCACTGGGGGTGCGGGTAAGCACTTGCAACGAGGTACCAGTAGGTGTCGTCCGCTCGTTGCACCCCTAGGCGGCAGTAGCGAGCCCCTTCTAGCTCTGCGCGTCACGATGACGCGAAGAAGATGACGCAGCCTTGAGTCTTGGGCCAGACTCAGGTGAGATCCGTGTTTTATCGGACTGTTTTCAGACCGTGTTTACAAGAGGGAAAACTTCGAGGGTGACGACTGAGTGGTTGGTTTTGGCAGATATACGTCTGCTCAACTTCTCCCACAGTCGCTTCGCTGAGTTTTTCTACGGGACCTCGACTGCTTAAAAAAGCTTGGTATTTTAAACCGTGAAACGAAACCACGTATGAATGGATGTGTGTTGTCAACGGGTTTGACGAGCGCAGCCCTGCGAACCGACGTGAGGACGCGGTGGCTCGGCGCCGCCGCCGCCGCCGCCGCGTCCACACCGGCCCCGGCGCGGTGCGCAGCCCGCACCGCTACGCTACGAGCGCTTGACGCTGTCTCCACAGGCACCGTCACAAAGATTTCGAGTTAGACGACATTAGAAATGCAGGTTACCATGTAGGGTCTTCACAGAAAACGCTGACCGCCATCAGGTTGTTCCACTCCTGTCTATTAGGGGCGTTTAAACGAAAGTCAGGCACGGCCACTTCTGGCTGTTGCTGTTCGCAGCCGAATAATTCGTGGAGCTGCGAACCCAACATAATAGTCTGAGCAGTAAGTTACGAGACAAGTTATATACCGACTGGGCCGAACTGTGCCCTGAAGCCTCCCACTATTGTAAATCCCCTCTGCCACAAGGAGGTTAAGTTATTAACAGAGTCCTTTTCTTCTCGTACTAAGACTAGAGAGGTAAGCAGACGGCCAAGAGGAGGAGGAGGAGGAGGAGGAAGACTGGGTGAGTGACAGTGACATGAATGGGAAGTTATCTCTAATGTATGAAATATATAAAATCATCATGTAAATAAAAGATTGGCGCAAAATAGGGAGTATTTTATATACTCCTTATAGAGGGAACTCAAGTTGGCTTCAGGTGCTTTGTGTCAGGTCTGCAGCCGGTGGTGAACAGTAAAGAGTATATACTCACATACTGTACTTGTGTACAACTTTGAAGTACTTTACACAGGTATCTTCATTTTATGCTACTTCATACTTTTATGCCACTACATGTCTGAGAGAAATTTTTACTTAACCACATTTATCTAACAGCCGTAGTTACTTTGCGGATTTAAATTTTACACAGAACATACAACCAGTGAATAAGAATATGATCACCTGCTTCAAGGTGATCTACCGTTAAAATGGCCCAGCTTACAACCCCTTTGTAAAGTCTGAATTTTGTTTAGGTTCTTCAACAATTTCTGCACTTTACTTTTCACAGGAGTTAAATTCTATTTATTATAGAATAACATTATTAATGACAGTGCCCTAACAGGACAGAGACCTATTTTATTTGCAGCAACTAATCAAAAACACGTGCATACAACATAACATTACTGAACAAAAACCAAGAGAACACTTAAACCTGAATAAGATTTTCATCGAAGCCTTAATATTAATCATTATTGTGTGCACTTTTATAAAATGAGAAATCAGGGAGAAGTAAGCCAGTTAGGCCTACTCAGTTCTAAGGAGTTCCTCAGGCAGGTTGTTCCAAAGTTCAGGTTCAATGTTAACATCCTTGGGATTGTAAATAGATCTATGCCTCTTAGTGTAGGAGGAACAGCATCATGAAATAGGGCAAAGCCATTTGCAAATATCTATAAATTAGTTTCTTTGAAAGAGACTGAAGAGGAAAGAGTTCCACTAGAATCCTACTTACTACAGAGTGGTAACTAAGTATCGTGCATGTTCTGTTTACTAGTATAAAAGGTAGAGAATACAATGCTTGCTGACATGGCAGCAAGGATAGCTATCATAAGTCATCATATGCTTTAGCACATGCAAAATTTCAGCACTGTTGACTGGTCATGTACAGTTTTGAATTGTGACTCTAAGGGGTCTACACCATTTGATGAGGTAAGGTATAAACTACACAAATGACAGCACAGACCTTGTAAATGTTGCAGGATACTTCCATCTAAACACTGCTCAGATTAACAGAGTTTTCTGACACCAAAATTAGGAAGTTCTATAGATATTTTATGTAAACCCCCTTTCTGCTGTGATTAGTCTGATGTGATTACATGTGGCAGAAAATAACAGAATTACTTAAAGTTACAGTTCACATTTACTGCTCACCATGAATAGCTTTGAGGATACGGCATTTTATATTAGCCGTTATCCACGTTTCTAGCACTCTTTCCCCTTTTAATTCAAAATCTCACCACTGTTTGAAACACAGCAGGATAAGCTTAATAGACAGTATTGCAATTGATATCTCAGATTTAAACCCTCTTACTTAAACTCTCACTTATACAAATTACTTGAACCTCCTGTAATCAATATTTTCATATCATCGATGGATTTAATGACTTTATGTAGTGTGAAAGAAGTTGCTTGTAATGACAAACTCAGTGACAATTATCCCCCTCTCTGCATTTTCCCTCAGATCTATGAAATTTAAGTTAATTTACAAGTTTGCTTTAAAAACTGAGGTACTCGGAGCTCTGATTAAAGTGATTATTAATATCTCCTCAGTTGCAATTTGTACAAGGTGAAGGCATAAGAATGTTTTTTGGTTCAATCCTTAATACAATAAATTACAATAATCTAACCTAGACAATATAAAAGCATGTGTTACCTTCTCAAGATCAGATCGAGAGAGAAAAGACCTGATTTTTGAGATGCTCCTCAGTTAATCAAAACATTACTGATAAATTTTGTGACTTGTTTTTCAAGTAGGAGATCACTGTAAAACCTTTTTACCCAAGTTTCTGGCTGCAGGTTTTACATTCAAAATACAAAGTAAAAGATAAAAAAGTAGGTCCACATAAAAGTTAATACCTGTGGCATATAATTGGGATGCTACTCAGTTGAATAAGAGTCTCCATTCATAGGTTTGTCCAATGCAGTACTGCAGTACTCGAGGTGGGGTCCATGGATGGGACTTCCGGGATGTGCTGTTTTCAGGTTATGCTCCAGATGGGGGGATGTTCATGCCAGAGAACATGCCAGAGCTTAGCCCAGACACCATACGGTGCTGGAAGGGGCTGCCCTACACCAAACTGGTGGTGGAAGTTGCATCGCTTTTCATCCCCACTCAGCTAATACCCAGACAGGATCTGGAGGGTGAGCAGGATAAATATTTACAATCATCATTACATGTAGTTTAATATCAAGAGGTATATGAAGGAATAACTAATATGATGTATGACTTTGTTATTGTATTTTTTAATTTGCATTTTTTGTCTAAGTCATTAAGTAATAATATTTTAAGAAGAAAATCCTATTTGTCTGATGTATCTGCCAGATACTGTAGCTAAGATTTACACTTTTTCATAATCATTAAGAGTTGCTACTTACATAATTATAGTTAAATCTTAAATCTTCAAGGACAGTAGGTGCAGCATTTTCAAGCTTAAAAACTACATGTAACTTTCTCCACATCACTGTAAATTGTTCTCCAAACAAAGCTCTTGTGTTATAGAAATTTAAAAATATTTTTTCTGACATGAAAGAAGAATATTAAATTGCGTAACATGCATTCAGAAATGGTCTGCACATGTATTAAAAATATCTAAATTGGCACTCTTCTTAGGTATTGTCCTTTTAAAATAAAAAAGATATCTAATTGAAGTCAAAACAAGACAAGTGGGTCAAAAAGAAGACATTAAAAGGAGAAAAGTCATTGAATAAAAAAAAAATTAAAAAAATTAAAGAAAAATGTAAGTCTACTCCATTGCATAAGATCTGCAAACACAGAGAAAATGAAAATGTTCTATCCTCCCTCTCATCTTTTTTCCTGTCCTAGTCCTGGTGGCTGAAGCCCTGTCTGGTTTCTCAGTGCCTGAGGTGGTCAGAATCGCTCAGCTGAAGGAGGGTCTGTCAGTCCTAGAGCTCTTTCATGGAGAAACGTTAGCCTTTAAGGACCTGGCTATGACCTGCACAGTGCGTTTCCTTGATTATTTCCTGCAAAAAGAGAATTGCAAAGCTACTGTTCTTGTAGGTAAGAAAGCTAAACCTGTAATGTCTTGTGATAAAACTTAGGAAAGTGTTTTGCAGCATTTTTCATCCTCTCTAACACATAAGTGAATAATTGTAATGAAAGAATATTTTACATTAATACAACAAAAAAACATACAAACATAAAAAGTTCAGTGGTGTTTGACTTTGGTTTCTTTGACCTCTAAGCGACAGCCATCTCCTCTTGTAATAGCTGTTCAATTTGATTTGATTCCATTATTCTTAATCAAACCAAAATGTATATGCAAATCAACTTACGACAGTACTATACACTAATTCCAACATATCACAGACATTCACCTCTCAGGCTCACTCGCTCAGGTCTATCCAAGTTTTATGTTTATGATAGAAGGTGTAAGTTCACATCTTATGGCCAAGGTAAAAAGAATAACTTCAGACATCCTCACTTTCAGCTCAGTATATTCTGATGTAAAGAAAAAAAATGCTGAAAGCATACATATATATGACAGGTTAACTACATCAGTTATGTTGTATGTGTGACTGTTGAAGTATTTCAACCAGGGAGATTAGCCATTTGTTAACCAGTGATTCACTATTGGGCCAAACGTATGGTAAAATACTTTTGGAAACCATCTACATGCTCAAGTGTACTTTTGGTGTGGACTGTTTTTCCTTGAATGCTCCTTAATTCTGATGAAGGGAAACTTCAGTGCTACAGCAGAGTGCCTCCCCAGGGCAGTATAGGAGAGTTGAATGTGGGCAAGGAGAAGAGACATGAGGTGTAGATTCTGCATTGGGTGAAAGGGACAGGTGTGGAGATGGAGTTTGGCCTGCTTATCAGCACAGTCATAACTCCGCGAACTCTGAACACAGACATATTATACAGATATATTTAAATATAGTGTGTCATAACCTTTCAAAGAATATCATTATTTTTTTGTTTTTATGTCCATCACAATTCATCCATGAATCCACTGAGAAAAAAAGGTACTCCTTATAATTCTCGCCTATTCTTCCAAACAGTCTTCAAATCTTGAAGGTTCCATGGGCCTCTTCTATGAACTCTGACCTTTAGTTCTTTCCATAGATTTTCATTTGGATTCAAGTCAGGTGATTGTCTGGGCCATTCTAGCAGCTTTATTTTCTTTCTCTGAAACCAATTGAGTTTCCTTGGCTGTGTTTGGGATCATTGTCTTACTAAAATGCCCGCCTTCGTTTCATCTTCAGCATAATGGTAGATGGCAGTAGATTTTTATCACAAATGACTTGGTACATTTTTCCATTCATCCTTCCTTCAATTATATGAAGTATGCCAGTACCGTAAGCTGAAAAACAGCCCCACACCATGATGTTCCCACCTCCAACCTTCAGTGTTGGTATGGTGTTTTTGGGGAGATGTGTATTATGGCATCCAAAGTGTTGAATTTTGGTCTCATCTGACCAGACTATATTCTAGTAATTCACAGGCTTGACTGTGTTGTGCAGCAAACTTTAAACAAGCTTCAAAATGCTTTTTGACGCTCTTGGACGATATTTCTTTTCACTCCTCTCTTGTGAGGAGAACCTGGTCATGGCTGGTTTATGGTAAAATGATGTTCTTTCCACTTCTGGATTATGACCCCAACAGTGCTCACTGGAACATTCAAAAGTTTAGAAATCCTTTTGTAACCAATGCCATCAGTATGTTTTGCAACAATAAGGTTGCGAAGGTCTTGAGAGAGCTCTTTGCTTTTACCCATCCTGAGATGTTTCTTGTGTGACACCTTGGTAATGAGACACCTTTTTATAGACCATCACTTGGGACTGAACCAGCTGATATTAATTTGTACTGACAAGGGGCAGGATTGCTTCCTAATTACTGATAGATTTCAGCTTGTGTCTTCGCTTTCCAGACCTTTTTCCATCTCCCTTTCTTCATGTGTTCAATATTCATGTGTTCAAAATATTGATGTGCTCAATACTTATTTTACCTGCTATATATATATATATATATATCAATTCAAAGCATTTTACAAAACTATCCCATTACCCATCTGAAGATATTCTAAACTCTGTTCTTAAAATTAAGGGGTGCCAATAATATCAAACACTGTATATAAATACAAAGTATATATACTGTTTTTACACATTTATTCTTTTTGTTGCCAGTCACAGGCAGGTCTCTGACTTTCTCTGTGACAACATATTTTAAATGTTGATTCTCACCAATCACAGCTGATGTTTTAACCTGGATTTACACTGACTTTTTTCTGGTGACATCACAACATTAATTGTCAGTATTAAATATGAGAGAATCAGGGGTCTCCTTTGTGAAAGTCCAGTGTCCCCCTGTAAACTTTCAAATTAAAAGAGTTAGATTTACTACAACAGCAAAGAGACATGAGAAAAAACATGTCATTTTTTTGGCACTTGCTGAAACTTTGATTGATTTTAGCCGCTGTTGTGAGGGGGATGTTGCCCTTGAGCACAAATTGATAATCAAATCAGGCAGGGGAAATTCTGTTAAGGTTCCTGAATCTGCATGTCATGGGTTGTCATTAATCCTGTATTAAACAGATAAATGGAATTGGCAAACGGTATATGCATTGTAGGATGAAAAGAAAAGAGAAGAGATGGAAAAACTGAAATCAAAAGAGAAAGGTGGCATTTTGGTTAGAAGACATTAATACATGTAAAGATCTAGTAGTTTGATACTGACAGTCATTGCTGTGATTATTGCATTTACTAGCACTTTCTTGCTTACCAGATGAAAAGCCCTTTTTGAATTAGGTGATTATATGTCCTAAGCGTTAAACTTATACTCAGATTAGATATTAAATAAAATCTCCCCTGTCATAGATAATAAATGGCTCTCCTCTCCAGGTACATCAGGTGACACAGGTGGTTCGGCTATCCAAAGTGCTAAAGGTCTGTCAGGGTTGAATGTGGTGGTGGTTTACCCCCAAGGACGCATCACTCCTGTCCAGGAGAAACACATGATCACCTGCCTGGAGGATAATGTCCATGTGTTTGCAGGTAATCCTAAAAGCCCCAGTTGTATTCATGTAATAGTTTTTTTTTCTCACTTGTGTGAAATCAGGTGTGTTTTTACTGTCCTGACTCTGTAGCGGATGGCAGCTCAGATGACATAGACCAGCCTCTGCGCCGTCTGTTTGCTGACCAGGAGCTGGTCAAGTCTCATGGCCTCATGAGCCTCAACTCAGTCAACTGGTCTAGAGTCATGATCCAGCTTGCCCACTTCATCTATGCTTACCTGGAGCTCAGTGGTATTGAGCAGAACAAGGGTTCCTTGCCTGAGATGGAGGTTGTGGTGCCCACAGGAGGGGCAGGAAACATTGCAGGTAGGCTTATTACTGTTGCAGGAAAATTTGATAAACGACAATTAAAACACACATTACACACACTGAATTTTTGATTTTTAGGAAAATCACTTGAATTGTATATTGTTCACAGTTATCGTTTTCCTTGTTTGGTTAAATCTAGAAATTAATTGCCGTTAATTTATCAAATGAATCATTTGTCTATAAAATGTGATAGTTGTGTGTAAAGATCAGTTCATGCCCTTGGATGGATGAGACTCTGGACACTGACATGGACATGCTTTTATTCAAACTACAATTGGGCGTATATATAGACATGTTCCACACATGCTAGTAAACCTGATTGTAACCTTGTTTGTTATATTTGGCTGGACAACATGATAAAAGTCAAATCAAATGGGACAAAGGATGGGAAATAAACAGCATATACTTGTCTGGTTCATGTATAGTTAGCATGGAAACCATGAATTGGCCTTCACTAGGAATCAAATAGAAGTTTTACACTGATGAACAGTTAAAACGACTGAGAGTAAGTCTCATGTTGATGATATGAAACACAAAAAGCATGTAAATCCTCACATTTGAGCTGTTGGAACCAGCCAACTTTTCGTTATCTTACTTGCCAAAATGCCTTAATGGATTAACAAATGAATCAGAGCCCAACAGGATTTTAGGGCCGATACCAATATCGTTATTTGACACAAATAAACAATGGAAGCTCTAATTTCTGCTGTCAGTTATTTTGGCTGAAATAACATCGCAAATAGCAAATTTTAGGTAAATTTTAGTAACATTAACTCTGTGTGACGGTTTGGAATTGGAAGCCAGTAAAAGGGTTTTAAATATCCACAAGGGGGCTGCAAATAAGATATAATGCTTATATACTGGGGAAATGTTTTCAGGCTGGACACAGTAACATTGACTGCTTATATTCATAGTCCATACATTTTTTTGCATGTACAGGGTTTTTTTTGTTCTTGCTCTATCACTCCTTCTACAGCCCCATGCATATGACTAGAGCATGTGGGTTGTTCAAAGCTTGGCAGGCAGTCCTAGTCCACAGTTTATCAGGATCTAGCAATTTATTATTTAATTAAATACTTCAGCACTAATTTCTACAATTTAATGGATCCATTTCAAAAAAGTTTCTGTTAGCAAGGACCTTAGTCTAAACATTGATTTGTTCAATTGTACGCAGTCATAGAATATTTTGGTAGCAAAGATGACTTTTGTCCAAAAGATTCTATCCTGTAGAGACACCCTCCTTCCTTGACTAAAGACTTGTTATAATTAATTTTTTTGTCTCCCTCAGTGTGGTGGAGAGAAAAATAACTGACCATTTTTCTTTCTCCTCTCTCTCTGTGTTTCAGCTGGCCTTATTGTAAAGCAGATGGGATTACCCCTGAAGCTGGTGGCCATGGTGAATTCTAACGACATAGTTCACAGGACAGTAACCACTGGTGACTTTTCCATGGTGGCTAATGTCATACAAACCTTGGCCCCTGCTATAGACATCCAGGTACTACAGTTACATTGTATAGTTACAATCGTTTATATCAATGAGATTTTAAGAGATGTGACTGAAGTGACTGCTATTTATCAACAGTGACCTATTTTAAAAAAGAGGAAAAAAATATGTGTGCGTGTGTGTGTCTATTATATAGTATTAATTCAAAGTGTTAATTCAAAACTGCATTAATTCGAGACTCCTGTTTACAGTTCGACTTTCTTCACATCATGGTTTGTCTGTAGACTTTAAGGGGTCCTCTGTCCAGAGTGGACTGTTCCATTAATCCTGATAAGATCGGATGGTGTAGTCTCTGTGGATTTTGATTTTTAAAAAAATGGCTTACTTTTGAATATTATATTGAATTTAGAACAGTGTATATAGTAGGGTAAGAGATGGGAAATGAGTGGTTAAATTTCAATAGGCAAAATTCCTTAAAACCTCAATCAGTTATCAAGTTATCAAAGGAATAGTTCAGCATTTTGTGAAATAGGCTTTCTGAGTGTGAGATGAGAAGATAAAAAAATCATTCTCATGTCTGTGTGTGATGTGAAGACTGGAAGCAGAAGTAGGCAGCTAGTCTGGCTCTGTCCAAAGTTCAAAAATACACCTCTAAAGCTCACCAACAAACACATTTTATCATATGTTTATCTGTATACAAACAAATGTAAAAAAACACAATTTGTGGTTTTAGGAGCAGTTATATATGCTGTAACTAATTTTCAACACTTTGTCTATCTGCCCAACATATTTCCCCCCATGTAAATGAACATTTTCAATATATTTCATGGCAATCTGCCTATAAAACTGTGAGATATTTGTATGAAAAGTTAACATGTAGCAATGTGATTGATGAGTAAATGTCATGGAGGGACTTAAAAGGAAAGGGTTCAACCTCTATGGAGCACAAATCTGATCAGTAATGTATTGCAGTCAGCACATTAGACTGGATGTTCCTTGAAATATCCTTATTCATGAGATATGTTGTTCTGGACTAAATTGTTGGACAGTGACTGACTGACCTATCCACCCCCATTGGTCAGAGCATAAAGTTATTAAGGCCACTATGTGTGTAAGGCCATTACAAGTTAAAAATTGGATTACTCAGGATTCTGTGTCATCTTTTGGCCCATAGGACCCGTACAACATGGAGCGAGTGTTTTGGCTTCTGTTGAACAGAGACGGAGCTTCAGTGAAGAACATGATGGAAGAGTTTCAGCATACACATAGACACACTCTAACTGAAAACCACCACAAGCTGGTACCAGTCATTCAACATTTACTGTACCTAATATTTATACCTCTCTGTGTCTGGTAAGACCACACTTTCCCAACTATCATTCGAATTTTCTTTCCAACTGTTTTATTTCTAGTTATCACAAGTTTTATCAACTGGAACAGTGACTGATGAAGGGATCCTGGAGACCATGAGGAGGTGCTGGGATGAAAACCAGTATTTACTGTGTCCTCACACAGCTGTGGCTGTATGGCATCACTACCACTGTCCTCCCAGCCCTGGGCTCAACAGGTCAGACATACTGTATTCATTTATTCAGTCACATACACACAAGACATTTCTGACTTCAAGTGTAGGACATGAACCAGCAGGTCACCTCCGACCATTTAGCCCAGTGGAGGAAATAAAAGACATCAATTTAAGCTGTAAAGGGAGCTTGGTACAGGAAAGATGTTTATCTTAACTGAAATAAAAATGCAGTCCAACAGCTGCTGCAGTTGTCCTAAATGTCAACTGACATTGCTTTGATCAAGGCAACAACAGCTACAACAGAGGTGTTCAAATTTTCAGAAGTGGAAGCAGTGTTACTGTGTCTGTAGCTAGAAAAAAAAAAATTAGACCAATAACATACAGTCACTCAACACAAGTTGGTGTGACAACAAGACTAAGAGCCCACTGCCCTGGTAGCAGCTCTGCAAGGCAGTACTTTGACACAATGGTGCTTCTAGCTAAATGCTAATGTAATTTTAACATGCTCACAGTGTTCCGGGTATTTCGGCATAAAAGTATTGGACAAATCAACATTTTGTCCTGACAGTGGTGCTATATGAAAAGTCGGTGGAAATCCTCCTTTGGGTAATATGGACGGATTAGTACAAAAAACTTCATAGCACTCCAACCAATATTTGTCAGGATATTACACTATTATTGCGGATCGAGACACATTCAATATGTTTTTTAGACTTAGGCTCAGAACTTGTTTATTTATAAGAAATCTCCACAGAGTATATTTTGATTTGGATTTCAGGGGATTGTGTTGTGGAAGATTTTCTACACAGGACTCTGAACATAATTAAAGACACTAAGATACTGATTGGGATGAATTGAAATATATTGTTAGTTACAATATAGGAGACAAATAAACCTTATCAGTGAAGTCATTGGAGAGTCTCAATAGAAAAAGTCTTAGAATCATCTTTTATGGGGTTTCTTAAGACAAAGAACTTGGTTCCAATTGGTTATCTTTAATTCTACCCAAACACATCATCTAGTAGGATAGAAACTTATATAATGGTTACATGCTGTTCAACCATTGGTCATTAATTCAACAAGACAAGCATAGCTTGTCTGATTTCTATTTATGCTAAAGCCGCAGGTTGCCCGATATGTAGACCCCCTGAACTCAATCATCTGTCTAGGGCCCCTTAGAAAAACTTGAACCCTCAATAGGAGTATCACCAAAAGTGAATAAATAACATATTGTTACAGCTATGCATTTTTGAATCAGTACTATGATAGTCTGCAACTAACATGCAATAACATTTATGCTTATTATGCTCACGTAAGGCTCTGTTATGCAGTGTGCTGTTCTAGCTACCATCATGTTTCCACCATAAAATATGAAATGGCACTCACTGTATCCCTGCAGATTTTTGAGCTCTTATCATACAGGGTGATGACTGAAAGGGCAAACAGGAGCAACTGCTGCTGTGCTTTGAACTAATGTTAATTTGCCGATTTTAGTGAACATTGCTCATCAGTTTATCATTGTTAGCGTGGGAATTTTTTCATAATTATCGAGATCATTTTATCACCTAGCCCTACGACCGAGCTTGAGAGGCTTAAAATCAGAATAATTTGGACGTGAAGTCAGTGCACACAGCTAAGTCTTCAGCCTAAATTCTCACCCACTCTCACTCTCACTCTTCTCACTGTCACAAAGCTGTTCTTTTTCATTCTCATGGAAATTAAATATTTAAAGAATATTACTGTTTCTGGTTTTGGTTTTGGTAAGGTATGATAACATACTCAAAAAATAATTACTGAGATCTGGGAACAGCAATATTGCTAAAAATTATTCCATCAGGTCAAGAAATGGGAGCAGTCAGATGATCAGACAAGTTGTTAACAAACCAACAGTTTATCCAAAATATCTAAACCACTTTGCTTGTAGGTAAAACTGAAACTGTGCACACCTGAAATATTGGTAATAATTCCTCATTGTACAGGAAATGTGTGTAAACAACTACTTTAAGTATTTTCAGTCAAAGCTGTATAAGGAAGTGGGCCTGCAAAGTGTGATGGATCTTTATAACAAACAGTTTGGCTACTTAATATATTGTTCACCTTCATTTTTTCTACCAAATAAGCCTGGCTCAGGGTTTGTTTAAAGTCTGTATTATTGTCTGACTACTGGCTGTCTGACTGTAATTATCCTTTAATTCTAGCATTAAGTATTTTCCTCCCTTAACATTAAAAATAGCCAGATAATCTGAGAGTTCCCTCAGCACTTTCTGTACCTACAAATATCATGTCATTGAATTGTTATCCATTCGTCTGTCTTCATTTGAAAAGACAGGAAACTGTAACTGAAGAGATATTTTAGTATTAGGAAACTCAAAATTTTAAATTCTGTACAATTGTGAATATTCGTTAAAAATGTATTAATTATAAACTTTAATTTGTTGGACAGAGACACATGACAAGTGTTGCCACCTCAACCATCCTCAGTGTGTACAAACACTGGACTAAGCTGTAGAAAGTGGGTCTTTCCTTGATTTATTGTGGCAAAGGTCTTATTAAATTTTCTAAGTAGTTTCTCAAACATTTATTGCAGGTGTTACGTTGCGACAGCATCTCCAGCCAAGTTTCAGGCAGTGGTGCAAAGGGCTGGCATGACCTTTGAACTACCTGAAGCGGTGCGGGCATTGGACAAGTTAGCAACCCGTTACCAGAAGCTGGAGCGGACCCTGGACTGGTGCAAAGACTGGGAGGAAAAACTGAGAGAGAAAATCCTGTCTTTGGGCTCATGCAGGAAAAACAGTGGGACTTACTACAGTTGATAATCATAAGGTGTTATCTTATACCTGAAAATAGGGTTTTACTTTAGAAATCCCAAAAGTGTTTATGGTTGAGGCTAGGTGACTCAGTAGCTTGTCCTTAATCTATGCACTTCCCTATCTGGATTTTATAAATAATGTTGCTGGTAAACGCTTTTTTTGTCTCTTTAATGGACTTTGGTCTGTACTTTTCTTTATATTTGTACAGTGATGTCATATCATACAAACCAATCAGCTATTCAGAATCTTCCTTCCACAATTTTAACACAAAAGTGAATGTATGCTAGGGTTTAAAAACAAAGAGTTTAATTGTTTCAGCTACTATTTAAGTATTTATGTAGTGATGTCTACACTTGAGGAAAAAAGCTGACGTTCCTGTCTAGCTGTACTTAAGAGTGCAACAGAACAATGAGCTTGTTTCCCACATCTACCACAAGTTATAATAACCACAAAGAAGGATTTTAACAGTCTTTTTTCCAATGAAATATCATTGAGACACTAAGGGGAAGAAGAACAAGATGTTTTGCCCACTTGTGTTTATCTTTTCTTAAAGTCATTGGATATCCTTTCATGCAGTGTTAGCCTGTTAGTTTAATTGACAGTGACACATCTACGTATAAAAAATAAACCCACAGCAAAATTAGATGTTTTTCTTTTGAGCAGTGTATACAAAACAAAGACACAAGACAAAATGTGTCTTTTTTTCTGCCTTAATACAAAATACCATTTGTTGTATATTGACAAGCGATATTACCTTGAGGTTCATAATTCTGTTATCTCAAAGCAAGCATTTAGATTATGGAGGCATTGGTTTTAGTAAATTCTAAAATCTGAAGTGACTTCTGTTGCTCATTGAAGCCTGGATGGTTGCTCTAGGATCAAATGATAACCAATACAACTCAAAAGACCTTTTCACAGTAGCTATTCTAAATTGCTATTGTTTCACTGAGAGGCAACCTCTCTTTTACATAAAAGCCCTCATCACATTCACACAATTACACAGAGTCACACCTGGAAGCTGCCCAGTTTAACCACAACCTGATCTGCTGGCCCCAGAGTAGCTCCACTGGAGCAGTTGTGATTAAGGGTTTTACTGAAGGACACCACAGTGGTGGTGTTGATGGATGGATAAGTGCGTACATTACACTAATGTTCAGTGGAACACATGATCAATGATGGGGCCCTGAAATCAGAAAAGGTCAGTGAAATGTAGCTATTATTCAGATCCTTAAATAAAAGTAGCAGTACCACAAAAGCAAATCACTTATGGCCTCTGTCAGTGTTACATTATTATATTGTTTAATTAGTACTAATATATCAATGTGTAAGCAGCCTTTAATATTTTAATATACAACAGTGAATCATAACGTGCAGTCACAAACCTGTTTTATGTTTTTTTGTTTGTAAAATCTTAACTTGTAAACTAGTAAGCCCATCTGTCAAATAAATGTAAATTAAAAGATACAATAATCATAAGATAATGAATAGAGCAGCAGAAAATAGAACTATTCAATTACATGTCACATGCTACTTTTATAAATGTCATTACCTATGTCTGTGCTTATCCTGCTATGACAAGTCAAAATGTCTACTGTGAATAGTCTTTTGTGTGTATTTTACTATAAATTGCACAGTGCAACGATAGCGCTGTATTAAAAACAAGTCTATAAGTTTGCACAAATGTATGGAAGGGATTTAAACAACTTTGGACCCACTGACTTAAATAACAGTTCCTGTGGGACTTTTACAAGACTGAGACTGAAGTGTGTCAATTATCGACTACTGTTATCAGCACTTTTGCTGAAGACACTATCCTATCAAACTACCAGTAGAACATGAAACTTCATGGTGTTGGTATCAGTCATATCATGCTCAGCTCAAAACATAATATGGCAATATATTAGTTTGTGTTATTTATATATTGACTGTACCTTAAAATCTTATATGATAAATTTAACATCTAGGGTCTGTCTTTTAACATGTGCAATTTGTGTGGTAACTGGTTTCTGCCTAAGAGTGGCGCCCGGCTCACAGAAGTCACACTCGAATAATTACACAAGACTGCAGGTGTTATTGACTGAACTTTATGCAAGAGCAGAACATTGGCCAACAACAGTTAAAAAAATTTCCTTAGATTTCAATGTACTGAAAAACCTTTAAGTGTTGCAGCTGGAAGGTCTGCACACATTCATCATACAGTAGGTAAAATAAGTGGTGGACACATCAACATTTTTCTCAGTAAATATATTTCTAAAGGTGCTATTGACATGAAATTTTCACCAAATGTCAGCAACAACCCAAGTAATCCACACATGCAAAGAAATCAAACCATAGATTTCCATAAATTAACTTACGTGTAATAATGTGAAATGACACGGAAAAAATATTGAACACATGAAGAAAGGGAGATGCAAAAAGGCCTGGAAAGCCAAGACACCAGCTGATATCTATGAGTCATTAGAAAGCAATCCTGCCCCTTGTCAGTACAAAATTAATATTGGCTGGTTCAGTCCCAAGTGATGGTCTATAAAAAGAATTATCAGAAGAGTTGTCCAAGAGCCAATGACCACTAGTGGAGAGCTTCAGAAGGACCTGGAATTAGCAGGTACAATTGTTTCAAAGAAAACAATAAGTAATGCACTCAACCACCATGGCCTGTATGTACAATCGCCCCACAAGACTCCATTACTAAAAAAGCATTTTGAAGCTAGTTTAAAGTTTGTTGCACAACACAGTCAAGCCTGTGAATTACTAGGAGAATATAGTCTGGTCAGATGAGACCAAAATTCAACTCTTTGGATGCCATAATAAACATCACGTCGAAAACACCATAACGAGTGAAGTTTGGAGGTGGGAACATCATGGTATGGGGCTGTTTTTCAGTATACGGTAGTGGCATACTTCATATAATTGAAGGAAGGATGAATGAAAAATGTACCAAGACATTTGTGATAAAAATCTGCTGCCATCTACCATAATGCTGAAGATTAAATGAGGGCGGGCATTTCAGTAAGACAATGATCCCAAACACAACCGAGGAAACTCTCAGTTGGTTTCAGAGAAAGATAATAAAGCTGCAAGAATGGCCCAGCCAATCAGCTGACTTGAATCCAATTTAAAATCTATGGAAAGGACTAAAGGTCAGAGTTCATAGAAGAGGCCCATGGAACCTTCAAGATTTGAAGACTGTAGAAGAATGAGCCAAAATCAAACCTGAGCAATGCATGTGACTAGTTTCTCCATACAGGAGGCGGCTTGAAGCTGTCATTACCAACAAAGGCTTTTGTACGAAGTATTAAATAAATTTCACTAAGTGTGTTCAATACTTTTTTCCTGTGTTATTCCTTTAGAAATTAGCACCTTAGCACCTTTAGAAATATATTTACCGAGAAAATGGTGACGTGCTCAATACTTATTTCACCCGCTGTGTGTGTTTGTGTGTGTGTGTGTGTTCGCGTGTGTGTGTGTAAAAACGCTTTTTATATGAAATAAAACGCTGTAGGAATGAACGAGTGAATGTTGTTTGCAGCCTAAAGCCCCTCGAGTGGTCGATTAGACTAGAAAAGCGCTGTATAAGCGCTGGACATTTTCCATTTGCCATTCGCGTCCCAAAAGCACGTTCTCTGTTTTCCGAGGAGCCCTGAATGTGTCACGGGGTTTGACAGCCAGACAGCCAAACATGGCGGCTGCTAGCTAGGACCGCCGCTCAGTACCTGCGTCTCTTATTGTCATTGTTAGCAGTAAGGAAATAACCGGGTCCGGGGAGGATAGACGGGAAAAGACGGCTGACGTCGCTCATCCTTCTCCGCTCGTCGTTTTATCCGGCTGTCGTACGCTATGTGAACGCGGTTTGTGAGGAAGAGGACGGCGGACCGCGGTGAGAGGAAACGTCAACACTGGGCTGAGGTCGCACTGTTTCAGTGGCTTTTCTTCACCTGTGTCGATATGTCGAACAGGTGAGACACCGTCCCGCTCTGGCGTCTTATTCCTCAGTCTGCTCCTTTCTCTGTGTTTCCGCGTTGTTTTGTGTCTGTGTGACCGTCAGCTGACACGTCGCTCCTGCAAAATTGAAATGGCACCCAGGGATACGGAATAAAGAGAGAGAGACTGTTGTTTTGATAGAAGACAAGGACATGAGTTAGCTTAAGTGTCCTGCCCCATTAGTCCGGACAGAAAGTCATGATATGGATTTGATAATAGATTTGGCCATTTCACTCATTTGCTCAAAAATCTCGCACAATAATGGTGCTTAAAAAAAAGGAGAGAGCCAAGTTTGGATCCCTTGCAGAGAAATTGTCTTTACAGTATCACGAGAAAGCCACTGATATTCACAGCATCCTTTGTTATGTCTACCTTTACACAAACTGGAATTCTAGCTCCACCCATGGGTGACAGTCCACCCATACTGAATCAACCCCTTCACATAACATTCATAGCCTCATACTCAGCAAGGGGAGAAAATTAGTCAGCCTCAACAAAAAATACATTATAAGCTTAACAAAGATACTGTGGTAGTGTTCAAGGTAGTTGGCTCTGCACTGCTGAGTAGGAGAAGTTTGAGAGCAACACTCTTCCTAAGGCATACAAACTTGGTAAGTGGTAATAATGTAGGAGGGCGGATTCCAAGAAAGAGAGATGGAGACCCCCCCGCCCCCCCAAAAAAAAAAAGGATTATCAACTCTTTAACACTGGACAGTCAGTTGACAGAAAAATATTGGCAACAAATTTGATCATCAATTATTCATTTCCATATTTTTGTAAGCAGAAAACCTCTTTGGTCTCAGCCTTTCAAATATGAACATCTGGTGGTTTGCTTGACTATGACCATAAACTAAGTACCTTTTGATGTTTGGACTCTTAATCAGGCAAAACAGACAGTCTGAATGTCTCAGTATGGGCTTTGGAAAGTTGTCATTGACATCAGTCCCTGTTTCTGACATTTCATCAACTAAACCAGTCCTACACCCTATTAATAAGACCTTTGTAATGGCTAGTTGTATGCTGCTGCTGAGGAAAACGTGTGAAAACCAGCTTAATGCAGTATGCAAAAAATCAGAAATTTCAGAATTTGACTTGTAATTTAATTGAAAAATGTCCCTATTGATAGAGTCAGATCTCAGCTTTTATTCAGCTCCTGGAGACAATGTATGTAAACAAGTGTGTGTGTCCGCTCTGTCTACATTATGTAACTACAAGCCAATATACTTAAGGGGCTCATATTATACAAAATATCGTAGTATGGTATGATATTATTTCCCAAAAAATAAGTGTATGATCCTTATAATCTCACAGAGCACTTGGCGTCTTAAAAGCTCCTATTTAAGGAGGGTTTTTTTGAGAAAAAAACCCTTTTTCATTTAACAAAAGAAATGTTTGAAACGATGTTTAAACAAAAGTGGATGTAAAAGAATTTGGTATGAATAAAATGTGGTCTGAAATTTCCAAAATTCTGATTTGAATCCCTAAATATCTGAGTAAAAATAAATAAACATTCTGATCAGATATTCAGTACCAGACCCCAATACTACAGTTCATGAAACAGTATTGAGTTTTGATACTCACACCCAAAATAATGTTTTTTTTTTGTTTTTTTTAATTACACATTTTTCTCCCAAGCCCTTTTACCAAACTTAAGATTTAAATTGTGAAATACGAGAGCCAAGAATAAGTAAATGGGTCTGAAAACCTAAACAGGCATTTGGTGAAAACTTTCAGCGGTTAACTTTTTTTGCCACTAAATCAAAAACTGTACAGTGCTCATAAAGCATGTAGCATCTGTACATAGACCTGTGTACTGTGTCACCATCTTCCACACTGCTCAAATATGTGGAGTGATTCAATGTAAGGGTCAAAATGGGAAAATGGTAAATGTACACATTTACAGCCCATTTCTCAACTATTTTTGCCTCGACCTTTGCCAATTTGGCACATTTTTCTGACATATGTCTGTCTGCTCATGTTTTGTTGCATTCAGTAATTTTTTTTCACTGGTATAATCTCATATCCCCTCTTCCCTTCCTTCGTTATTTAATGAGGCAATAAAATAATTTTGTTGCATTTAAATGTATTTTACAGACTTTAAAGTCTCAACCAGTGCTCCCACCATAAAGTAGCTTATTACTATCTAGAGTTGCAAATTACAACCATTGTAATTATTTATTAATCTGCTGGCAATATTGGATTTACATGTGGCTGTATCAGTATGATGAGGTATGTTGTTTTTCAGGTATTTCATTCACTTAATTAGCCAAAAACATCCTTCTGTTAACCTAATTAAGGTTATTATAATCGAAGGTTTTTCAATGGAATGTCCAGGAAATATGCTATATCATAAAATATATCAATATCATAAAATAAAATTATATATACCAAAGATTTTACCCGTATTTCACACCCCTAGATGATGGACAAATAGAAACTTGGAACTGTTTTCCAAACGTGTGCCTCTGTTTTCATCTGCTTTTCTGTCTTCCCAAAACATGAATGAGCCAGCTCACCAGTAAGGTGTCAGCAAGCTGTCCTATCAACAGTGTGAGGCAGCTGCATGTGTGTTGCAGCTGTCCAACACACTCAATGGCATCTGGGTGGAGACAAGCATTACACTGTCAAATACCAAACATTTTGCAGGCTCTTAGGCCAGGCAGGTGGAGGAAATGAGAACGGAGAAAATTTTTGAGTAGAGACAGGAAGTACTGTGTCCCCTGAGATCTACCTCATAATAACATTTGTAGTGAAATGTGCTTTTTCTTGATTTTTCTTCCTTTCGGCTGTTGCTGTATGACTTATTGCCTTCTCTGACTGTACTGTCAGTGAATGTTAAAGTCTCTTTGCTGCAGACAATGAATAACTTTGGACTCATTTCAAACATAAATCTTGCTCGGTGTGTTCAGTGACAAAATGTGTCTAATATACTGCTGGCTCCTTCTGATACCTTTGCTGCATGTGACCTCTACAGGTAACCTCAGGCCTCTCTGTAAACCAGCCCCTCACTCCTTCCTAATCCACACCCTCTGCTGATGATGTCATCATCCCCACTAAAGCCCTCCACCACCTCCGCCTCCACTGGGTCCAAGCTGCGGCCCTCGATGGCCCTTGACTCCCTGTCTATTTCTTCCCTCCTTTCTGGGGATTTAGAAGATGAAGGAGATGGAGGAAGAGAAGAAGGGGAGGAGGAAGGGCTAGGAGACCTAGAAGTGAATCCATATGATGGTTTACCCTTTTCTTCACGCTACTATGCCCTGCTGGAAGAGAGGCGGCAGTTTCCTATATGGAGGCTCCGGCAGAGTCTGCTGGAGCACCTCGAGAGCCACAAGATGGTGCTGCTGAGTGCACCCAGTGGAAGTGGAAAAAGTACCCAGGTAACCAGGACCCAAAAGGGCTACAAGCCAAATCACTACATCCCCTTGATTATTCAGGTCAAGCTCTTAAGATTCATTTTTGATGGCACTGCTATTGCCATTTTCAGTGTTTATTGCAATTCTAGTAGCTGAAGTCCAGTACATTAGAGAGGTTAGCCATGTTTTTGATACTATTGAAATGTTTCCCTAACAATGCTTGAGAGGGATGGATCATGAGTAAAATAATTTCTATTAGTGCCAAGTATTAATTTCAATATTGATACAAAATGGTACTTTATTCATCACCTTAGCTTAAAGAAGCTGCAAATAAATAGAAAATGAAAAACTTTCAACAACCTAAAGAATTACACGCTAATACAGAAACAATGTTTGTCATACACAAAACAACAGAAATAAGTTACAATAATACAAGTTTAAAATGCTAGGTGTATAGCCAACAGTGGTGAGCTTTACTTAAGAAACATGTCTCTGCTGTTAGTGTAAATAGATGGCTACATGCTCACAACTCTATAGAGGATAATATGTCAGTCCTTTTTAGGGTAGTGTGGAGTTCTTCTGCTTCCAAATAACTAAAAAAAATCATTTAGATTTAACAAATTTAAGTAAATTGTAGTCATGGTTTAGAGTCCTCATATTTGAGTTTTCTGTGAGGCAGTTGTACAGTGGATTAACCAGCCCCACTGACAGCATTTTTCACTGACACACTTTGTACTATCATTCTTCCTCCTGGTTCTGTGTTGCTGAACCACTCTGAACTTACACTTTAAGAAGCCAATGAAAGCTGAACATTATGAGAAATATAAATGTATGAGACATCTGTGTTCCACTATAACTAATTTTTTAATTTTTAATGTGTGCTTTAGAAAAACTGAGAGAGTGTGTAATTACTCATGTCCTCAGTATTATAGTACTACTTCTTCTGCTTGTTGACCTTTGTCTTCTTCCTCCTGTTGTCCCTACAGGTGCCACAGTGGTGTGTAGAGTATGCTTTGTCCTATGAGTTTTCCCAGGGCCTTGTTTGTTGTTCCCAGCCCTACTCAGTGGCAGCAGTGAGTCTGGCCCTTCGTGTGGCTGATGAGATGGACCTCAGCCTGGGTCTGGAGGTGGGCTACAAGGTGTCTCATGATGACAGCTGTACATCCGACACCCTGCTCAGGTTAGGATGAATGGATAATGAAAACTGGATAATAACATCTTATTATTTTCCCTAGTTCTAGATAATGTTTGTAACATTTGTACTATTATAGCTATCATCAACAAAATTGAAATCTATGTCTTCCCTGTAGTCATCCACTGGAAAAGAAACTGAGCCATGTAGATTTTGAAATGTTGCGGTGAAGTGTTTATTTCCAAAGTAATGTGATGAAACTTGCTTTGAAGTCTTTATTACGCTAACTCCTACTGGATAAGATCAAGGTCTTGTTGGGTCATTACTAGTACTGTCAACAGTAATTACTATAGATTTACCCCATTATGGCTGTTTTGTTTTGGGTTTTTTTTTACAAAAAATGAAAAAATATCCAAACAGTCATACTGATAAAGTAATTTTAATGAATAAACAAAGTACAACCATTGAATTTTTTAATTTTTTAATTTATATATCATAAATTTAAATAAAGGATTATTAGCAATTCTACCAATGGAGCTGGGACTCAATAGGTCTAGCCTCACACAAGGATCAGAAACAGCTGGAAGCAGCTGGCTGGGCTCTTTCCAAAGCTACATTTGTAGGAAACAATGTGTTGGAACTATCTCTCTTGGTTATTGGAATTTCTTGAGTCTGCCTGTTGCCCGGAAACCTTACCGTGACAACAAGATCCCAGCAAGATTGTCTCTGTCCCAGACAGAAGTAGTGTCAGAGCACAACGCCCAGTAAAACTACAACTTCATATTCTTACAAAGTACATAGAACATGTTAATAAGTGAGTTTTATAGGGGTTGGTAGACATATTATTGAGCAATGAATTGAGCCACTAATCTTTAGTTAAACTAATCAAGAAAGCCTCTAGCTTTCTATTTAACAGATGCAAGAGCAGTATCGATCAGAATCTAACTCATGGCAAGAAAACAAATGTCCTTAAATGTCAAACCATTCCTTTACTTTCATACACTTTTCAACAAATCGGTTGAGTATACAAAGCCTGACAAAGCCTGAAGAGGTTTTTTTTGTTTTGTTTTGTTTTTTTTTAACTTTCAGCCCTCTGAAACTAAACTGCACCAAAATATCTACAATAAACAGGTCACATTCAAAGAGCTATTCTCTGCCTTTACCCTCCTGAAAGGACAACACCTGAAAAGGATTGCTTTTGAAATCCCCAGTGTCTCTTGGTGATTTTTTTGAGCTTAGCATACTTCAACTGGGTGCTGGTACAACAAATCTTTCTATAAGTAGCCACTGTTCAAAATGTGCTTTGCCACATGTTTTGTGAAATCCATGAAATGGATCTTTCACTACTTTAATTTTTGAGCTCAATGCTAATCTTTATCATGTGTAATCATCTCCTCCCAGGTAGGTAATGTAGATGATGTCACTGCATTTCACCATTTTTGTAATGATAATCTTACATAGTCTTTTATTAGCTTATAGCCACACCTTGAATCTTTGCTCCCTTTGTACAGTTTCCTTGCCAAGGTGGAAGTAGAAGGGTTGGACCAGAATTCTTCACACTCAAATAATGAAATCCATCAATCCAGAAGATCAAATCCATGGTTTTCTGCAATTTAGTAGATGTCACTTTATTTTTCGGTTCAATGTTAAAGGCGTCTTTTTTTCCCAAAATAAGGCAAAAATATATGTATCTCATATATATATATATCTATTTCTATATAGATAGATATATATATCTATCTATATAGAGATAGATAGATAGATAGATAGGTCGATAGATAGATAGATCGATAGATAGAGAGATTGATAGATCGATAGATCGATCGATCATGACTGCCTGGCCAGAAGTGTGGATACCTTTTGGTTTCGGCGAGTCAGGAAAGTTGACCTGAATCCAGGTTTGCAATAAGAGGAGATCTAAGGAGGTTTTAATGCAAATGTAATGTTGTGCAAAAGTTTCCGTTGTGTAGCTACTCCCAGAACTGTGCAAAGCTGTTGTTTGGTGCCAGGAAATGACCAAACAGGTTCAGATGAAAAAATAGATTTGCGTTCAAGGAAAATTGCATAAAAACTGCATTTGCCTAAGTACTTGCATTATACCTGCGTGAAAATAGAGCTGTGAGTGTTTTTTCCCCAGGTGTTCTTTGACAGCTCCAGGCTGTTGATGGTGTTATATCAGGTTTCTGCTGCTGTCTCAGTGAATAAAAATTAAATTCAATTAAATGAAATTCAATTGAATAAAATTCAATTTTTTTGAAGTGTTGTGATTATCCCATCAGCTATTTTTTTTCCTCTGTCCCTAGGTTTGTCAGTGACACTCTCCTGCTAGAGGAAATGATGTCAGACCCTCTGCTTCATCAGTACAGTGTTGTGGTGTTAGATGAGCTCCAGGAGCGCACCGTGCCCACTGACGTGCTGTTGGGCCTTCTCTGTGATGTCTGCCGCCAGAGACCAGACAACTTTCGGGTAGTTCTCCTCACTCACCCAACGCTGACACCTCGCCTCTCCACCTTCCTCGGACCCTCCGTCCCACACATCTCCCTGGACAGCATGCTCACTGACCCTGCTACTGAAGACCAGGAGGAGGGGGCTGGGGTAGAGGAGGGCAGGAAGCCTGTGGTTATTAACAGAGTAGAGACATTGTACAGGGAGCTTTCATTTGGGAAGGAACCAGTGGCTGCTGCCTGTCATATGGTGTTGGATCTTCACAGAAGAGGAGAGGAAGGAGATGTGTTGGTGTTTCTGGCAAGTGCACAGGTACAAGTTTTGAATACAATAAGAGGACAGAAAAAAAGCCCACCTATAAATACTTATTAAAAATTACAAAGTATCGGAAAACAACTAGGTCACAATCTAGTATGTGGCTGGACCTTCATCTCTTTGCTTCTTTTTCACTCTCTAATTATATACAGCCAAATTCCCAATAAAATCGTTCTCATTTATATGTATTTGGATGTCTGTTGTCAGACAATGGATCAGCTATGGAAGATTGACTGAAACACGGCCCATTAAGATGACATGTTAACCAGCAGTCACTTCCAAGACATTTCCAAGCTGCTGGTCTGCGCTTCTAAATTCCTAATTTTACAACCGCAACATCGTCTGACAAAATCACCAAACACGTTGGCTGGGGGAATTTTTTGTTGGTTTGTTTTTTTTTTTTAAATAAAAAAAGACTGAAGAGAAAAGTCATTTACCGATTTAGCCAGCTACTGTTTCTCCTGACAACCCAAAGCACAGTGAGACAAAGCCATTTTGCATTCAAAAATTGTATCAGTTGAAAACTCCAGTCCCACGATACCTGTCCAGAAAACCCTTATGCCCACAGTTTTCCAACAGCATTACATTGCATACCTCCAACAGGGACAAGTGTCTCCACCGAATAAATAACTAAATATATAGATAAATAAATGTGTTGTGGGGAGAATGCTGGCTGTGAGAGACTGAGGAAGGTGGGGAATGGCTTTTTATAAGTGGATCAGCTGTTAAATGATGTAACAGTCATCAAGGGTTTTATTGAGAGAATTATTTTCTATTTGCAAAAATGCAAATATGACTTTGCAGTGTGTTACTGATGTACTGGGAAAAGTAAAAAAACAAAACAATGATATCAACTGGAATGGATGCACTAGATGTTTTAATCATTTTCCATTAATACCTAGTCAATACTCTGTCTTTTTGTATTTAAAAAAAAAACAAAAAAAACGGTTGAACCACTCTTCAGTCTGTGGTGTACTGAAGAGTTTTACCACCTTTTGTCTCAAAGAGGAGTGAAACAAGGACACCTCAGTCTGAGAGGCCTCTGGTGCATTGCAGGTGTCTAGTGTCCTGGTTCTCACTCATACAAACTAAAGTCAAATGACTGTATACAACTCGCATGCACAATATATCTTTCATTCATTCTCCTTTCAGGTCCAAAGCTATCTGTACATATTGACCTCCAGCATATCAAACTCATGCAGTTTACCTCCCCTTTTGTCAATATCACCACACCTCTTGCTCCTTGACTCACTGTTAGACCTGGTTTCCATTTATACTGATGTGTTCTAGATAATTCTCAGTGAAGCGCACACACATATACACAGTGTAACACATAAAACCACAGAGAAACAATTCTTGGGGTTTATACTGTGTCAGCCGAGATGAACACTCACAATGTATGTGGAAGGTTTGAGAGGTGATGTTTGAAAGAGTGGATTATAAACATTGACTCTCCACTGTCATTCTTCCCTGATTTGGTTAGGCAATTGAAGAGTGTGTGACCCTACTCGAGAAGGAGTGCATAGCTCTCAGTCCTCAGCTTGGTCCTCTCAGAATCCTCTCCCTCCATGCTGGACTGGGTGGACTGACCCAGCGTGTTTACGAATCTGACCCTGAATCTTCCATACTGAGTGAGAATGACAGCCCTGATGGCGTCGTCAGTGGCTCAGCGCTGGGAACCAGGTTTCCGGGGGTCAAGAGGAAGGTTGTTCTCACTGATACACTCTCAGAAGCTTCCTTCTCCTTGCCAGCCATTCGCTATGTCATAGACACAGGCCTTCAACTCAAAACTGTGAGTTTATATTCAGTACTGAAAAATAACCATAGTTAAATTATGGATCATCTTAATAAAATGATCTTGTTTACCAATGTCTCAAGCTTTTGTTGTAGCTTTGTAGCTGTATTGTAGCTTCTATTGTTTAGTCACTCATTAAAACATGAGCTACGCCAGCCAATGGCAAAAATAAAGATTTAAAGTGCGGTTAATTGTGAGAGACAAACAATTATTAGATTCAAGTGAAGACAAAAAAAGTTTTTCAGGTTATCATGTAAAAAGCTATCATTTCCATTTTCACTTTTCCTTCACTTTCTACCTCAGGTTTACAATCCACAAATAAGAGCAAACGCGCAGGTCCTGAGGATGATCAGTAAACACCAGGCTGACATGCGAGCTCAGAGGGTCAGCAGCCACCTTCCAGGTTGGTCATGGGGTCATTGCTGCTGTTCTTGTTGTCAGCTATAATACTGATATACTCCAATGTAGTATACTGTATTTAAGAATTTAAAATGTTTTGTGTTGATGACTCCTACCTAGTAGCTGTATCATAAATACACAGTGGCTAATTTGGATTTCAGCTCTGCACTTATTTTCTGTATAGCCACCTTTACAAAAGAATGTAAAAAACACTCAATTTTCATTTTGGGCAACTTATACAGTATGTATATTAATATTCAGCCATTATTTCAGATCTTTACCTGTTATAGTGTTACATTTTATTTTTGAAATGAAATAATTGGAGATAAAAGATCGATTTCATGGCTAAAAATCAAATTCTATAACTACAGTATTTTGTTATATCACTACTGATTACTACATGTCTTCTCCTTGTTTGTCTTTAGGGCTGTGTCTTCGTCTGTACCCCCAGTCTCTGTATGATGATGGGATGGTAGAGGCTCATTGTCCAGGGGTGGTAGAGGAAAACCTCAGCCACTTGGTGCTCTTGCTCAAGAGGCTCGATATTGCTGACATGGGACAATGCAAGTTCCTGGACAGACCAGGTACCTTTATAAATTACTCTGGATTACACTCCATTCAAGGATTTTAAAGGCATAGATTGAGATTGTAAAGTTTAGAAAATCGATACTACTCTACTACTCTTATATCCATACATTAAACACAGTTAGATTCATAATTATTGGTAAATGACACAATTTTGTAATTTTTCCTCAGTACACCACCTCAGTGAATCTGAAACAAACAAATCAAGATGTGATTGAAGTGTAGACTTTCAGCTATAATTCAAGAGGTTTCACAAAAAATTTACATAACCTTTTAGGAATTACAGGCATTTTTATACATAATCCCTCATTTTCAGGGGCTCAGAAGTAATTGGACAGTTGACGATGATTGTGTCCAGGTGTAGCCTGTTCCCTCAGTATTTCATGACAAATGAAGCAGGTAAAATGTCTGTTTCATGGGAACACTCAGTGTGTTTTCCATCTGAACATCTGAGAAAGTCTGACTAGTTCTGGAACAAGATTCTTTGGACAGATGAAAGCAGGATAAACTTGTACCCAAATAATGGGAAGAAAAGACTATGGAGAATGAAAGAAATGGCTCATGATTCAAAGCCACCACATCATCTGTCAACCATGGTGGAGGTAGTGTTATGACATGGTCATGTATGGCTGCCAATGGAACTGGGTCACTGGTGTTTATTGATGATGTGACTGCTGGTAGAAGCAGCAGGATGAATTCTGAAGTGTATAGGTCTTTACTATCTGGGCAGATTCCCCATAATGCTCCAAAACTGAACTGATTGTGCTTCAAAGGTGAATGGATAATGACCCAAAAGACACTGTGAAAGCAACACAAGAGCTTCTCAAGGCAAAGACCTGGAATAGTCTTCAATGGCCAAGTCAGTCACCTGACCTCACCTGACCTCAACCCAACTGAACATGCTCACTTACTAAAGACAAAACTGAGGGCAGAAAGACCCACAATCAAGCAACAACCGCAGGAGTCAGCAGTAAAGCCTGGCAAAGTATCTAAATGGAGGAAACTCAGCATTTGTTGATGTCCATGGGTTCCAGACTTCAGAATGTCAATGACTGCAAACGATTTGGGTGTTATCAAGCTATCATGGTAGTCATGCCATGTCCGCAGTACTGTGTGTCTACGGTAAAAAGATGGCAAATTTATCACTCTGCCACCCATAAATCTGCTGGCCTTTATTTTTAAAATATTTTTTAATATGGGTCCAGGAATATAAACGCTTGCTAGTGTTTACTTGTGAGGACACATATTATAACATCTACTTTTGTCAAGTCTGGATGCTGCAGCTAAATGTTTTCTCCTCAGTGGACTGGCTCCAGAGGTACGATGTCTTTCAGGATGGTCCTCGTCTATTTATTCTGGTTTAGAAAAATGTAGTTGATCACAACAATGAATTGACTTACCCACATAATAATTAACCAAAGCTCGACCTATAGAGCCACAATAGCCACATTAATGGAAAATACAACAAGTTGAAATAAATTAAAATAAATAAATTTAAAACCCATTTAAGGTTAGCATTTCACTTCCCTCTCTCTCATTCCCATATTTCTCACTCTCCTGCACCTCTCCTTCCCTCCCAGCCCCTGAGGCTCTAATGCAGGCCTTGGAGGACCTGGACTACCTGGCAGCATTGGATGATGATGGCAACCTGTCAGAGGTGGGCATCATAATGTCAGAGTTGCCACTGGAGCCATCGCTGGCTAAAGCCCTGATTGCTGCCTGCGAGTACGACTGTGTTGATGAGCTGCTCACTATAGCTGCCATGCTCACAGGTAACTAAAGAGAAGTAAATAATTTTACAGTTCAGAAGAGATGACACAGTAGCACATGCTCATACACACTTAGACATGGCACATACAAACTGTAATCTACATTATTTCCTGGGACAAATTGGAGAATTAATAATAACTCTGGTTATTTTAAGGCAATATTGCTCTTAATTAGAATATATTTGCTTTAAATTAAGAGGATAAATACTATCCTATGAAATATAAATATTACAAGATCAACTCATATTGGTCAAGATATGATACAACTGAAAACTTATTACCCTAACATGATAGCATTGCTATAGGTGTATCAGTAATGGAAAACAGCAAATATTGATTGATACTGATTGTATATACCCAACATTTTCATATCTACCCTTTTCATGTATTTTAATTATAGATAAACTTTATCTGATCTTTCTTGTATCTTGTGTCAGCGCCTTCCTGTTTCATGATGGCCGAACCTTCTAGAGAGGAAGCTGCTGTCACACACTGGCGACCTCTAATGCACACAGAGGGAGACCACATGACTCTCATCAATATCTATAATGCCTTCACAGAGCGTATGTACAGTTCAGTCTCCATCACACACATTCATTGGTAGTTACAGGGTCTGATGATGGTGTAATCATTTAGAACAAGTTCAGGGAAAGCTAGACATCTGTTCAGTTCTTACTGGAGAGAGAAAATCAGGTGCTCATAGAGCCTATCAGGAATATGGAATATGTTTTATTATTAGCAATGTGAACATTAGCCAAATAGGAATGAATACAATGTTTTGTTATTGTGCATGAAACATAATGGAGAAGTCCTAGAATTTAGCATCATGATCACAGTGGGAAACCTGCAGTGGAATACTTAAATTACTCAAAATTGTATTTACAAGAATTATTGAATGATCTATATTTGGCAATTGCAGATAATCAGGATGAAGCGTGGTGCTTGACAAACTTCCTCAATCATGCCTCTTTACGATTGGCTGTGGTGATCAGGGCAGAGCTGCTGGAAGTGATGCAGCGAATAGAGCTACCTGTTTCTCCTCCTGCTTTTGGATCCCAAGACAACTGCATCAATATCAAGCGTGCTCTCATCTCAGGCTTTTTCCTCAAAGTAAACAGCCTCTTTTCTTAAAACTTCAAAATAGAAATTTCATCATGTCTCCTCTTTTAATATATTTCTTACCTCATATTAATATTTATGTTATTATAAAGCTGTTTATATATATGTGTATATATGTATGTGTCTATATATAATGTATATATATATATATGTGTGTGTGTGTGTGTTTGTTTCATTTTTATAATGTAGCTACTTTGAGTGTTTTCATTCATTTCATTTTCATTTTTTCAAATATTAAATATTCAAAGTTTGTCCCAAAAGAAGGTCAAGGTGGAAATGTGATACACCTGTTACAATCTTTAACACCCATATTTTATCTTTTCTTACTTTGAGGTCATGAGAAATACTTTTCTTTTGTCCTCAGGTGGCTCATGATGTGGACGGCTCGGGTAACTACCTCCTACTAACTCACCGCCATGTGGCTCACCTGCATCCTTTCTCTTCCTACCTGTGTCGCCAGCCTTGCCCCAACCCACCCAGCTGGGTCCTCTACCATGAATTCACCATTTCCCGCGATAACTGTATCCGCATTGCTTCCGAAGTCCACCCCCAGATGTGAGTCAAACTGTAAGACTGGTTATGGGGATTGGATTTAACACAGCTCCTTTTGTATTTCTTGATCAAACTGGTTAAGGTTCTAAACACCCGTTTCTTGTCGTTGTCTTAAGCTATGCTATTGTTCCCTGGCTAAAGGGGGCTCCAACCAATTGTTTGATTTAGGAGTAAATCAGAAAGCATTTAGCTCTACAAGTAATTCCTTAGTTTAAGAGATGTCAGAGGTTGTACAGTGAACTCCTGAGTCGCTGAGACCAGCTCAAATTGAGTCATTTGCCTCAGGTAATACTCCATATGGTATCAAGAATTTGGAAAAATAAAATGATAGAACTTTCAAAAGCACACTTTGATGGCAGGTGAGTTAATAAGGATCCAAGTAGTGCAAAAACAAATCCAAACAATCCAATATTTTTAGGCATTTGGCACTGATAAACTTGGAATATCTTTGAGTTATTAATAAAATGTGCTTTTCAGGTCATTCAAGAAATAGGGAGTTCAAGAAGTTCACTTTGTTCCTTACTTAAAGTGTCTCTCAGCAGCTTTGTGAATAGAGGAAACTTTAGCACCATTCAGGTAGATTGTATAAGGTAGGATGAGATCCTTTATGAATGCAGTCCCAGCAGCATACTTAACACACAGACATGAGACTGATCTTGCACTTGGAAAGAAACCACAAAGTATTCCTTTAATTAATATTGCGTCTTCTAAGAGCCACAAACAACATTTAGGGATTTTATTAATGTGTGTAGAGGGCCAGTACTAACCCTACTTGATAACAACCCAGGAAAATCATCAGCTCACGAGATTTTCCTCTCTCTGTGCTGTAGGTTTGTGGAGCTTGCCCCTCAATACTACCTGGGAAACCTACCATCGAGTGATGGTAAAGAGCTGCTGATGGAGCTTAGGCGGAGTCTGGAGCCCCATGGGTATGAACAGGACGGGGGGTCAGACGAGCACAGCAGGACTCACATGGACACTAACAGGACAGGAGAGACTCACAATCAGTCTAGCACTGAGCTCTGTGTGGTCCAATGAGACAGAGCTGCTCAGGAGAAAACACTAAACACACAGCTGTCACTTTATTGTTTGATCTGAGATTTGGTACTTTGTATGAATTAGTCTGTGAAATTTAATTTGAGGTTTATTTCTTTTGAACTTTTACTGAATACACTAATGTACAGTAGTGTATTGTTAACATATATTCTATACAGTGGCTTTAGAAGATATTCATCCTTTTAATTTCCTTCATGTTCTATTGTGGTATGTCTGGACTTTTAATTTATTAAATTTTATTTTAAATCTCTTTTTTATTTAATGAGGCATTTATATGTTTCTAAATTATTCTACAAATTAGTCTCAAAACTTGTTATCACTGTGTCACTGTGGGATTTTATGTGGACACTGATGACACAAAAGATATATATTTTTTAATTGAAAACAACAATAACTGGAAAAAAAGTTAAAGGGATCATTAAAGGGTCATTTTGTTAAAACACTTGAGATTCCTATGAAATCAATATAGACAACTTCTGTGAGCTGAGAAACTATTAAGTGCAACCTTTGACCTTATACAGATGGCATTCATAGCAGTAGACTGATGTCTTCTCAGGGCTGACTGTAATCTGTGAGGAGATACTGTAGCAGTGATGCAAATCGCTTCTTTTTTCATCTTTTTGAAACTCTTTTTATGATGTTTGGGTTTCCTGCTTAGATTTTCATTCTGCCTTTTCTCTCTGACTTTGTGTGCGTAATAAAAAATTCTTTATAAAGTGGATTTTTATGTCCTATTTAATAAGATATATCTACTGATACAGAATGAGATTTAAATAAAAGTGTGTTTTTTCATCTTTTAAATATCTCACCTGAGTGATTTTTCACCTTACAGTCACCTCAGGTAGCTTCACTGTATTTTTTCTGCTCACTGTCTGTAAAAGTAGAAATTTTGTGTTATATTACAGGCAATGTACAGAGCAACAAATATTGCATTAAAATGTTATTTGGCATCCTAAGGTGTGTCTATATCTATGGCTGTCTAGCTACTGAGCGATTAATACTCTTAGCCAAAAATTGTTCTGAAAAGATGGAACTGTAGAGGGTCTTGCAAGTTGAAAAAAATAAAAACCTGGAATTCTTCTTATTAGCATCAATAAGATTACTAAAATGAATTGCTCTCATTGGGTGAAGCATTAAAAGAAGTTAAAAGATCCTTCATGTGAAGATCATGAACTTACAATTTTGACTTTTTCCACCTTTGTTCAGCTTCAAATTCTCTTTCTTTTTAAAAACAATGGTGTCATTGATCCATGGGCAGGGATTAAGAGAGGATTAGTAAATTAATATGAAGGGGGGAATTAGGTTAACTGTTTCCCAAAATAGACAAACAACTGTCTACCAGGAGATGTGCACTAGAAAACTGAGAGATTGGGAGCCTGGGAGGTGAAAGTAAAACAAAAATTAGCAGCTCATTCACCATTAAGAATATGCCAGTGTTTGATTTGCTTAGCATTAACAATGGCAGTCTGGCACAGTGATAGTATATCTTGCCCCAGAGTATAAAAGAAGAACTTTTCAGAAAAAACAGCTGCCTGTTGTTGCTAGACAGAAAGAAACAACATTGATAAGAGTGGCGTTTTCTGACCAGACAACCAAAACAATGAGCTGAAAAAAAACTTTGCAGGCTTGAGGGGAGCTGCAGAGGTGGGTGATAATTCTGTTTGTTCATCACTATGAGCGACACTTTCAAATTACACAGTCAACCTATTGTTAATATAAATAATTGATAAGTGCCGCATTAATTGTCATTCAACTGCTGCAGGTGATAAACTTGCCTCTATAGTCTGCTGTTACTTAGCCTGTTCCACTATTATTTGACTCCTTATTTTAAAGGTTTACAGAAAATGTAAGATAAATGATACGAATAGCATTTACAGTACATTTTAATGTTGGGTATTAAATTTTTTTACAATATAATTAAATGGTAAACTTAATGATAAAAAGTTATAACTAGTATAGATAAAATTAAGAATCCAAGTGTGTCTCTTTGACTCATGTCCTAAAAACTGGCTAGAGCCCTGGTTGTCAGAATTGTTTACTGTTTGTGTTTAAGTGAACACAACACATTTTGTAACTCCACTTTTATTCCAGATACTGTACATGCAATACGTTCTGTTACACTGCACATGTTGGTTTACACATAACAGTATATCATCAGACATACTGGCGATTCAGAGACTTAGCACAGGGACTTGGTGGACATGTAGTATATGTACATTTTAATGCACATTTGGACATGTATCAGAACAGAGGTTTCATTGACAGGATCATTGGTGGTGAGGGGGACCATTGCTTGCAAAAGAGATCTTTGATTGTTTCCTTAGCTGCTGGCCATCAGCTGCTTCTTCAGAGCAGTGTCCCTAATGGTGTGGTGAACAGATTCATTCTGCTTGAACATCTTCAGCTCTATCTCAGTCTTCATACGTATGGACTGAAAGCATAAAAAAGTAAGATTACTGCCAGTATTCCACTTACAAAGTGACACTATGTTTGAACATTAGGCTTTTTTGCAAAAAAAAAGTAGAATTTTATATAACTAACCTCCAGGTCTCTCGTGATAGTGTGGTTGGGTCCATGTGTGACCATGAGGATGCCATAGGCCTTGCAAATCATTCCATGGCCCACCTCTATCTGCCCAGCATGCCAGTGGATGACGCCTGCCCGCATGATGGCCATGCCCAACTGGGCATTGTTGGGGTGGTACAACTTCCTGTCAAAGAGAGAGGAAAGAACACAGAAGAGGTATTTACAGAGGGAAGTGGATCCAGTAAGAATCAGCTCCCCTTCTGAAGCTATATATATATTTTTTCATGAATTTTGTTAATCATGAATGTTACTCAAGAGCAATAGATTATTTTGCTGGTATATTAGGCCAAGAGAGGTACCAGTATTAAAAGATGTAAAACTTCAAGTTTACATATAAGAATTATTCATGAGGAAATTTAGGGTTCAAGAGGTAAAATTCCTAGGTTGAGAACAACCATAAATATGGAAAAACAGAAAAATGGAGAAAACTAGGTGAATAGGGTAAATTAAAGGCTTAGGCAGAATATATGACACTTTAAAAAGTGCACATGAATACTGTCAGATAATGTCAAGAGGTAGTGATTGCACAGTGAAGCTTTACAAACCAGCCAAGCGTTCAACACAATTGTACAATTGTACTGGGGACCTCCACTGGAAGAAGTTAGAGAAAGTGCTGTGTTGTAAAATGTTTCACAACCAACACATGAATCTCCGTGAAGCAAAAATAAATGAATTGATAGATAGTTGAATGAATGAATGAATGAACTGATTAATTAATAATTCAATTAGTAGAAAAATAAATTAAATACAATCCATCAGTGCATAGTCCAAGTGAATGAAAACAATAATGATTAAATTTTACATTGTGGATTTGGACATGTTCTCTTTTTTAGCACTTGTGAATAGAGGAGATAAATAAATGCAGGTGTATTTGTGCACATACTCACATGCACGCACACACACACAAACACACACACAAACACACACACACACAAACACACACACACAACCACACACAATGAAGTTTTGGACATCACTGTACACATGATCTTCACTGAAGATTGTTTCATTTTTTTGATATGCCTCTGAGCTCTGGTTTCACGAACCAACAGCGTTACCCAGAGTACAGCACTGCCAGTATCTCATGGTCTCATGGTCAACTCTCACATTTATCCATGTGACTAGGGGGGCATGTAGTTCATGACAGTGTCCCCTCACAGGCTCTGGTTTCAGATCTTGGCCCAAGGCCTTGCTGGGTGGAGTTTGGAAGGGTTCCAGCAAGACCTCTACTCTCATATCACACAGTTCGAGAGAAGTTGAGGCAAGCATACATGTGAACTTCTACCCAACGCATAATGACTGTGAAGCTTTGCTCCGAGCAGAGCAAAGCTTAAAGCACTGTACTTATGTATGTATATATATATATATACACACATATAAAGTCATAAAGTTCTACATATAAAGTTAATCTGCAAAAATAATTGTGGAAGAGGAAATTACAAAATTATGATGAAATGCATTCTTTTTTTTCACATTTTTACTCATATTGGGAGTTGCGATGCAGACTGACGGCAATGCAGTGTATTGCAAATTTTTACCAACATAGGGATTTCCTATGAGAGTTTCTATGGTACTCTGAATTTCTATTTGAATTCTCTAAGTTTTTATCAACCTTAGTCATTAGTACAGATAAAATCATTAATGTAGGCGATTTCAATATTCATGTGAACATTGATATTGATTCCTCAGCACTGCATTTATCTCACTTTTAGACTCAGTTCGCTTTGACCAAAGGGTAAATAAACCCACTCATTGTTTTAACCACACCCTCAACCTTGTTCTGACCTATGGAATAGAAACTGAACAATTAATCGTCTTTCCACAGAATCCTCTTCTCTCAGATCACTGTTTAATAACTTTTGAACTTCTGTTACTGGATTACACGCCATTAGGCAAAAATGTCTTTACTAGACGTCTATCTGATAGAGCTGTAGCTACATTTAAAGAAGTGATTCATCAGTACTAAATTCACATGCTAACTTTAGCCCCTCCCAAACTGATCAGCTTGTTGATAGCGCTTCAGACTCAATGAGAACAACACATGACTCTATTGACCCTCTAAAAAAGAAGATAATAAACAAAGGAGGTTAGTTCCATAGTTTAACTCCCAAACCCGTTTATTAAAGCAAACAACATGAAAACTTGAAAGGATATGATGTTCTGCTAAACTGGAACAATCCTTCTTAGCTTAGCGTGACAGTCTTAAATCTACAAGAAGGCCCTTAGCGATGCCAGAGCAGCGTAAAACTCATCTTTAATGTGGAGGAAAATACTACTTCAACACCGAAGCCAGGCTGACTGAGAGTCACAGCTCGATTGATCCATCTATTCCTATAGGTCTCACTAGCGCAGATTTCATGAGCCTCTTTAATCATAAAATTCTAACTATTAGAGACAAAATTCACTTCCTCCTGCCCTAAACTGGCACTGATTGGTCCACAAACACAGGAACATTAGAAACAGCAGTAAAACCTGATATATGCTTAGACAGTATCTCCCCTATTGACCATCGCCAACTGACTTCAATGATCTCTTCATCTAAACTATCAACCTGTCTCTTAGACCCCGTCCCAACCAGGCTGCTTAAGGAAGTTCTACTCTTATTTAGCAGTTCTCTATTAGACTTAACCAATCTGTCCTTATTATCAGGCTATGTACCGCAGTCCTTTAAAGTAGCTGTAATCAAACCTCTTATTCAAAAGCCTTCCCGTGATCCAGATGTTTTAGCCAACTATAGACCCATATCCAACCTTCCCTCTCTCTCTAAGATCCTTGAGAAAGCTGTTGCCAACCAGTTGTGGGACCTTTTACAAAACAATAGTTTATTTGAGTGTTTTCAGTCAGGATTTAGTGCATCATAGCACTGAGACAGCACTAGTGAAGGTTACAAATGATCTTCTAACCGCATCAGATAAAGGACTTGTCTCTGTACTTGTTAGATCTTAGTGCTGCATTTGACACCATTGACCATCAAATCCTATTAAAGAGACTGGAGCATTTCATCAGCATCAAAGGACTCACTCTTAGCTGGTATAAGTCCTATTTATCAGATCAGTTTCAATTCGTGCATGTTAATGATTAATCCTTCATCTACTCAAAAGTTCGTCACAGAGTTCCACAAGGTTCAGTGCTTGGACCAGTTCTATTTACCATATATATGCTTCCTTTAGGCAACATTATCAGGAAACACTCCATAAACTTCCATTGTTATGCAGATGACACCAATTGTACCTATCAATGAAGCCTGATGAAACCAATCAGGTAGCTAAACTTCGAACATGTCTCAGGGATATAAAGACCTGGATGACCAGGAACTTCCTACTATTGAACTCAGATAAAACTGAAGTCATTGTGCTTGGCCTGCAAAACACCTCAGGAACACATTATCTAATGACACACTTACTCTAGATGGCATTGCTCTGGCCTCTAGCACCACCGCTAGGAATCTTGGACTTGTCCTCAATCACTACATGTCCTATAACTCCAACTTAAAACAAATCTAGGTAATATTGCAAAAGTCATCCTTTCTCAAAATGACGCAGAAAAACTAGAACATGCTTTTGTTACTTCTAGGCTTGATTATTGCAACTCCCTATCATCAGTCTGTCCCAATAAAACATTAAACAGTCTCCAGCTGATTCAGAATGCTGCTGCAAGAGTATTGACAAGAACCAGAGAGATCGTATCTCTCCTGTGTTAGTTTCTCTGCATTGGCTCCCTCCGAAATCCAGAATACAATTTAAAATCCTCCTCCTCACCTACATAGCCCTTAATGGCCAGATACCATCCTATCTTAAAGAGCTCATAGTACAATTTTTAAAATGATTACATAATGATCTTAATCTATCTACAGCAGAATCAACAGTGTCCTTAGTGTAATCATGTTTGTGTGTAGTTATGATATCCCTCCATGACAAAGTGCTTTGTCATCACTCACTTGTATCCCTCCACCATCCTGTAGGCGTAGCCTGCAGCCTCAGAGAAGGACTGCAGGTATGAAAGCACCTCACTGGCAACACTGAGCACACGCAGCTTAAAGAGGTTAGTGTCAGCCAGGACGTTCTCCTGCTTCTCCAAACATTCATGACACAATTTTACCACCTGAATGAGGACAGACAAAAGACAGGGTAGATAAGTGTTGGAAAAAGAATTTGAGACAAATATGGTGAAAAACAATAAGAGAGAAGGAAATGAAGAAAGCTGACGGCAGTGTGGTGTACCTCATGGTAATCCCCCTCAATACGGGACTTCTCAATTTTCTCCAGACACTCTTTACTGAAGGCAGTCACCTCTTTCACCTTATCAGCTGAGGTCTGAGATGAAAACACAAAACCAAAAAATAAACAAGAAATTTAGAAATTAAAATATGTGTATTATATATGTTTTTGTATGTGTATCCCTCTTTAGGAGTATTGTCCCCCTGTGTTCCCTCACTCACTTCCTTGCCCTCACTCTCTGCGGCAGCCATCATCAGGTCATCCTTGATGTGCTGGCTACAGTGCTCGCAGGTGCAATCAAAGTGGAAAAGATCCCTGAGCTTCTTTTGGCGGTCAGCAGACAGGTTGAGGAAGTCCACATAGCTAACTGTCAGCTCCTTACCCTCGGGAATCTTCTCTAGAGCTCGCAGCTCAATCCTGAGGAGAGGAGGACAGGATGGGGTCTGGTTCTCAGGATCTGATAATACATCTTTTATGATATACATGTTTTCATCTGTCATACCTGGATGGAATGAATCATATTCATAACTGATACAATACAAGCTGGAATTTACTGTATAAGTGGATTAGTAAACAGTGTTCCTTTGTATTTCAAATATTAACCTCCTTCGGGGAAGTAACTACATTAACTGAGTGAAAAGCAAAAAAATAGACCTTGGTTGTGTGCTGCTATAGGCTGCTGTTGTTTTGCTCTGCATGTAAGATTTGCTGGCAAAATAAAAATATAGAATATCACCAGAATTGTCCTTTTCAGCCACAATTCTTTGTACCAGGGTATCAATTAGGAGTGGAGATGATTGTATGTGATACTTCAAAGGAATAGTTTGACATTTTTGGAAATACCTCTTTCTTACGCTGAGATATAAGAGCAGATTGGTGACACTCATGAGGGAACAGTACATATGAAGCTGGAGCCAGGAGAAGCACATCTTAGCTTTGCCTATAGACTGAGAGCGGGGGGAAACATAGCCTAGCTCTGTCCTAACATAGGAAATCCACCGACCGCAACTTTAAGGCTCACTAATTAACTGATTCCATGTTACCATTGATATAGTGTCATGTTATGGCACACTATCATTTACATCAATGGAAAGGAAATCTGTGGCCCCAAAATAATTCTTGCTATAGCTTTCTACCTTTTCCACATATTGTGTACCAGATAAAATGGATGTAACACCAACATTTACAGCCTGGGCAGTGTTATGTGAAGTAGTTATCATTAAAGCCACTATATGCAGCTACATCATACAACAGGTAGAGAAGTGTGCAGCTGTAATACGTACCTCCTCTGAGAGTGGAGAGCTGAACTCAAAGCTGACTGGCTGCAAAAGAAAGTGACAGTCAAGGTATGTACGCCTTCATATAAGTTGGCTGATACTGGGTTTTTGTGTAAGTCAGTATGGTTCACATGATCTGTAAAAAACAAATTTTACTATTGTATTTCATGTTGTGCTCTCATAATATGGCTGCCATGAGGAAACATGTCATCAGTCTGGATTCAGTGCGCCATGATGATCTTAATATTGTTTCTGAGGCTTTTCACCCAATGCATAAATAAAAATGGAACACCAACCACAAGTAATGCTAAATAGTTTAAAAGAGGAAGGGAACAAGAGTGAAATTGCTGTCAGGCAGCCAGTTGTTTAAGTGTTCTGTATTTTGAATGAGCAGCAGCAGCTACTTGTTACACTTATCCTATTAACGAGCCGTACCATATATTAACTGCAAGTTGGTGCTATCTACCTACTCTAATCCCATCACATAACCAAACTGAGCAGGTTGCAGCTCAAAGTAAATAAAATGGTGGTAATGTGACACAAGTAATATAGCATGTTTTGCTAACATATAATATAAAAAAATATATAATTGCCCAAACCAGGTAATGAAACTTTGAAGCCAATCTTGTATTCACTGGTGGTTAACTTATATATTGTAGCTCCTCTTTGTGGTTTCTGTGTTTGCTATGGGCATATGGCAAACCTTGATGGCAAGTTGGAAAACTGAACCATGACATACTCAGAGGACAGCAGCAAATAGCTAGGCGTTGTCACCCTTGTTGTCTGAAAGTGCCTGAAGAGTCTACAGCCATAATAGCAGCATAGTGAGGCTGTATTAAAGAAAGGGGGTGCAAATGCTATGAGCAGCCCACAAGCATGGTTAAAAACTATATACCAATAAAAATATGAGCTATTTTTGACTTAAACTGGCATTAAAATAATTATACATCAACCTCAAAAACCCTGCATTTTACATTTAGTTAATTTTACAGGAGCAGGAGCTTGGATACCTACTTGCCATGGTTGAGGATGACACTGCAGTTTGGCCAGCAGTCATGATTGACCACACACAGGTTAGGAAAAAGACCCACACCAACAGCGTGCAGGCCTCTCTGATCACTAAGTGTGAATCCATTGCACTTAATCTACAGAGACACACAGACAGGGGAGGAGGAGGTAAGGGATTGAAGGACTGGGCATGGGAGAGACAGAAAAACTGGGTTTATTTCTAATGATGTCTTGCCTAGTGCTGTTTAAGTTCAATTTGCAATTTGCTGATATAATTTATGAAGTACTTGTAAAGAGTAATGTATGATGAAACATTCAAACTAACAATGCCAAAAATGTGTGAGATGTAGTCGACAGAGTGTTGTTTTCTTCCATAAGACCAGTATTCCAGGAATTTGTCCACATTAGTCTTGAGCTGCTTGAGGTCTTCTTCGGGATAGTCGGCTACATGGTCCTGCAGCTGGTCTACTGAGAGCAGCTGACTGTCTGACACAATGCCTGTGTCCTTGTGTAAACGCCACAGGACACGAGCCGCCAGACTACGCATGGAAAAAAGGTAGGGGGGTTAGAGAAGTTACTGTCAAATTCAAAGTCAGATATGAGGCTGTTTGTGTTACCAGCACTGCTTCAATCCTACAAATATGAAAAAAGAATACTCTACACAATTGGCTTATAAGTAGCTTATTAACTATTGTGACTGATTTGTTCTATCAATTATCTTTAATTTCAAGTGAAGGACAATCAAGACTCGAAGGGATAACAGAAATACAGAATGTTATAATTTCTTGTATGAGAAAATCAGCATAAATATCTTCAAATTCCCATAAAAAGTCAATAAAAATAAATGTAGCTCTCCATATCAATCATAAAGTAGCTCAGACCTGTTCTTCCTCAGGTTCCTCCAACTTGATATTTAGAGAGAGGCTGTTCCACACTAGGGCATTAATCAGCAGTGTGCAAGGAGTTTTATGGACAGCACATCACTTGCATATATATAACAGGACACGGCTAAAGCCCCACTAATGGCCATTATGGTGCTATTTACACCACACAATACAGTGAAGTATTCATCTTTCCGGTTAAAACCTGGTCCTAGTGCAAATCATCTACCAACAGTTCTGGGTGTGTTATGCCAGAAGTTGTAATGTATCCTGGTGCCTGTAGGCTTCAGCAGGGATGAAAAGTGGGCTACAGAGGTCTGGTAAACTGACATCTCTCAAAATCTGCACACCCAGATTTTTTTTACTTTAAAAACTGGCAGTCTTCAGCCCCACCCAAAAATGATGCCATTTTTGCAGGTATTATGTCACAAAACCATGTACAGGGCCAAATAAAATTTTGACCTGATGATGCTGCTACTTTTCACTTATTTAAAATCTTCATCTGAAGGGAAAGATTTGTAAATGTGTGTATAAAATGTCACAATAATCCATCAACAATCAGGAGATACAAACTTTCATGGGAGTCCTCAGTGATTGAGACACTTTGTCATAAAAAAAAAATGTTTGTCAAGAGAAATGGTGGCCTGACTGTGGTAGTAGAGGAACGTTTTCTATTTCATTAAGATATTTGAAAATCATACTCTGCACACCATGAACCTCCATATCAAATTTCTTACTAATCTGGCAGGTATATGTGATATATTGAGGCCATTTAGTAGTCTACATGAGTGCACACTGGCCCTCGTATTTAAAGCCCTTATTTATGTAGTCTGACTTTTGTTTTTCTGAATTGTACTGGCAACCATCCTATTCCTTTCCATTCAATCGAGATCACAACTGAAAGATACAACTTATGCAGGCTAACCCGCAAAATTTTCCTGATGTAGATTTTCCACTATTGAGCAGACTGGGCATAAACAAAGTAACACAATATCAGAGTTGATAAAAGTTGAACACCTTGTTCTGCACAACAGGACCTTCACTGTCTATGGCTTTCTTCCTTGCAGTAAAAAGAGAGTGACTGATTGTTATGCCAACTAACTGAGTTGAAAGAAATGTCAGTCCCATATAGTTTTCATTTGATTCATGTCCTACAGCATATTCAGGCAGGATACACATTTCCTTACCGGACATTCTCACTGGGCGCCTTGCCGATCCTCTTGATGGCTCCACATTCCTGCTTATGTTCATCCCAACATGCCGTTTGGCAGGTGCGGTCACAGTAGTGGGCAAATTTACACTGAGCACAACGATGCAAGTTTGCCTGATGCCGGAAACAGCTGTGGCAAACTTGAGAGGCCAAACTGAGGAACAAATGGAAAAACAGAAGCATAACAACTGAACCAAAACATCTTCATTTACAAAAGAAATACTGCACTAAGAGGAATGGTGGAAAATATGGAATCCTGTGAAGACCTTTTTTTTCACTGTTTTGTTTTCACCATTTACAGAATAATACCAGAATACATTTTTTCATTTTCCATGAAACAACAAAACCATACAATATATTTGCCATAGATTGGAGCTTCTTGTGTTTTGATCACTGTGGACAATAAGAGGGGAAAATGCTCAATTTAAACAAGAGTGAATAAATGCAAGTTTTTTCCAAGTATTCTCGAAAGTTTTATCATGTTGCAGTCAGCAGTTAAAAACAGCCATTGCTTTTACTACATTTGGAGTCATTTTTTTTGTTATCCTGTCAGATAGATTTTGCAGATTGTGATACCTAGATAATTAACAGAAACAAACGTGTCAACCACCAGTTGTGACACATTCAATGTTTGTACAATATAAAGGTTGAGTAATTAAGCGGGAAACAAAAATAAAAAAGAGCATCCTTGTCAGATGCCTTATTACCCTCACGCATTGCAAGGTCCTGTCAAGAAGAGATATGCAGCTATTTATGTTTCAAATAAAGTTTGTACCAAAGTTTTGTATCAGAATTCTAAAATTAATCTTGAAACCAAACAAATCCAAAGCTTTAAAAAAGTTTGATGCTCAACAAAATCAAAAGCCTCATAAAAATCTATATATATAATACCTGCATTTCCCTGGGGTAGGGGTAGACTCAGTTGGCAGTTTCTTAAGTACACCCCTTTGAAACCAATGCAATCTAACACAACAATCCTGCACTAAATCCTCTTTCATGAGGGTAATAATGTTCAGCTCACTAAACAAAATGAATTAGCTCTAAGCTAAAAGGTAGATTGTTTTGATTTACCTTGATTTTTTTTTGGCAAATATACTCAGACACTCTGTGTAATTCAAACCATGACTAATTGGTATTATGTGGCCCAAGATGTTCCAAGAAAACATTCCCCACATTACACCACCACCAGCAGCCTGGCCCGTTTACATAATGCAGGTTTGTTCCATGGATTCATGCTGTTTACGCCATATTCTGACCTTACCCTCTGTCAGCTCCAACCATTCTCCAACCATCCTCCACTGATCTCTCTCATCAAAAAGGTATTTCCATCTGCTGAACTGCCATTCACTGGATGTTTATTGTTCATGGCACCATTCTGAGTAAACTCTAGAGACTACTGTCTGTGAAAATCCAAGGTGATCAGCAGTTTTAGAAATACTCAGAGTGATCCTCAGTAAAACTATATACACATTATAATTACTTATACTATAATTCTCTCTTCTTATATTTTTTAAAAATTCATTTATTTTGTTTTTTACTTATTTGCAATTAAAAAGCTTAGAAAATGATTATTATCACTAATTTATGATACAGGAAAATAAGAGTATTGTAACATGTCAAATATTTTAATGAAGCTTTGTTATATGTGTGGAATTCAGCAGCTTCTGAAGTGGTGCTGCATGCTAGCCAGCTGGGCGATGTGTACACTTAGGCTTATGAGAATTTTAGTTTACGTTCAAAAATTCACTCGTAGTGTCTGTGTATATTGTTAACCTAATATTCATGTTAGCAATTTGCAACGTAGTTCGGCGATGGTAGGTCCAATATTTATTTTGGTTTGATTTAATTTGATTTTATAAACCTTCCAGAGAAGGAGAAACCTGTCCATGAGGGGTTCCTTGATGTTAAGTGCCCCTGTACATTCACATTACTGAAAATACAAGTAGGTTCATAATTCCACTCTACAGTCATTTCACACAAGATAACCCAAGTTAACATATAATTATTCTTTTTTGATACTCTTTGATACTATCACTTTTTTTTCACTAAGGTTCATTTCATTTTGATCTCATTCGTAGAAGAACATCTGAGAGCAGACAGGGAGAGATCCTGTCCCAGGGGGGCATCGAAAGAGCAGACACACATACACACGCGCACAGACACTGTACATCATTCATTTGTAGAATCAATGTACATACATGAGAGAGAGTACAGAGCAGACAGGTCCTGTGTCCCCAGCAGCGCAAGCGCGTACACACAGGCGCGTCGTGCCTGAACACACACACACACAGTTTTTTGCCTCGGGCATTAAATGACAATGCATTATCTATCCGCTTACATTAACCATCACAACTAAATGCCTAACCCCAACACTAATCTGGATGTAACCTTAACCTTAAAACAGCCTCAAGTTTGTGAAGACCAGTTAAAATATCCTCATAATACAGAAATATCCACACTACGATTGTTCCAAACCAGAGAGAAAGACAAGTGTAGACACACACACACATACTAACTCTAATAGTTAGCTACTGCCTTACATTTGACAAATCATCTCAGTGAATGCCTGCTGGGTTGGACACCCTCAGTGAGCCAGCGTCTTTAAGCTACTAGCTCTTATATGGCTCTAACACTATGCTATCAGATCTATGTCTAGATTTCCTGCACATAGACCAACCAGGCTGCCGTCAGGTTTAATACCCACACTGAGTGTTTACACTTCTTGTTACAGAACGCAGAATTGTAGCTACAACTTGATTACAAATGCAGGCCTGTTGAAGACATGGCCGTAAGACAGAAGTCTAGATGAGACATTACACATGAGAAGAACAAAATGAGCATCGAATAACTTACATCTTACAATAGCATGATAAGGATAAGACACCTGTTAGTTAACATAGTTGATTATTAGACATTGTAGTCTAGGTCATCAAAAAATGTTCACATCTAAGCTAACAAAAATTATGAAGATCCCTAAAGCTCCATTCTCAGTCATCCTCTTTTCAACACCTTCAACACCTTTTCAACCAAGAAGAACAAAATAACATATCATGATTAGGCACATAACATACAGATTTACATAAATCACATGGTGAATATGGTCCCTTTCAAGCACTGAGTACGAACAGCAAACAAATCATTGGATGTGCCAAAATTTCCCCTAGTTATAGGAATTGTTAACAATTTTTGGAAAAGCACTTGTTTTCTTTTTGTATAAAGTAAATTGAGATGACCAGTATTGCTCTGATAGGGGCCCGAGTCAAAATGCTCAACTAAATATAAAGACAAGAAGGAGAGAGGCAGCTCTAGCATGTAACTTACTGCAACAACAACTTTCATTTTTAGACTTATTAGATATATTGTGTTGATCAGTGAACTTAAGAGGTATGTATGTATTTTTGAACACAGGACAGAGCCAGGCTAGCAGCTTCCCCCTCCCCCAGTCTTTATGCTAAGCTAAGCTAATAGCTTGCTGACTCCAGCTCAATAGTTACTGTGCAGGCAGCAGAGTTGCTATTACTTTTTTCTTGGTGCAGTCATGGACTCAGATCTAAATTTTAACACCTCTGTTGAAACTCTAATGTAAATGGACTGCACTTATATAGTGCCTTTCTAGTCTTACTGATGACTCCAATTGCTTTACAGTACTTGCCACATTCACCTATTAAAACACACATTAGAACTTTTTTTTTCTACACATACACACGCACTCCCTGACCGAAGATACATCAGGGGCAATCTGGAGGCCAGTATCTTGCCAAAGGGAACTTTGGCATGTGGAATGGAAGAGCCAGTGTTGACTCATATAAATCTGGCTGCAGATTATTCCAAAGTTGCTGTCCTAGTCCTGAATAAGACCAACAATGAGGACGACTTCAATCGAGTTCTCAGGTCTTTGCACAGGGTCCCTGCATGTTAAAAATTGATTTTAAAATACTGCTATTGTTAAAAAGCACAAACTCTGCTGCTACGTCAAGAACCTTCTAGATTTCTCAGGTCATCTGGGACAGGTCTGCTTTCCAGACTCAAAACTAAACATGCAGTGTGCAGTGTTCAGATTCACCACACACTGTATCTAGAACAAACTGCCACAAACTTGGCCTTTTATATGTTAGTAGAATTTTTTGGCTGAAAACCCACTTGAGGTCATTTAGATCTTTAAGAGTGATGTTTTCTCAGCTTTTAGTTAAAAAAACAGCCTCTTTGCCCTTGAAAACTGAATCCAAAACTATGTCATGCTCAAGTTCAAATGACACCTTGACAGCTTTCTTATTGCTGGTGTCATGAGAATTTGGGGATCTAGACGTGAGGTCGCAGCTCAGAGAAGGTTGAAGAAGCCTGACCTAGTCTACAACACACCTGCAGTGTGTCAGCCAGATTTGAAAAGACATGCACATTGACAAAAGATCAGCCCTCCTACCTGTCCAACCAGACTACAAAAACCAGAAGACTCGTACCTGTCGAAGACCACGGCAGAGAAACTGGGCTCAGCGAAGACCACTTCCCCAGTGCTGAGGTCTTTGATAGCCCTGAGGCCTCGGCCTTTCTTCCCTGCATCAAACAGTTCTGCACTCTCCATGTTCCCCACAGTCATTGTGCTGGCCAAACAAAACACAGAGGAGACAGAGAGGACGGAGAAAGTAGCTGAGGGTGGGACGGGCTGTGAGCGCTCATGAAATTCTCCCCAACATTCGGGAACACTTGTCCTCTTTCTCCTTAGCCTCACTCCAGTTCATCCAAAAATAAATTCGCCCCCTCTAGGGGTTATACCACCTCCCAAGAGCGGGGCAGGGGGTGAGCAGTGGGAGATGAGAGGGGCTGGTGAAGAGCAGGGGGAGGCAGTGGAGGTAGAGGTGGTCTGTGAGTGTCGTCCCCTTGTTTGGGTTGGTTCCCCCTGTGATATTTTGGTCCATAGCAGCTGTGGCTGTCTGTCAGAGGCACATTACAGGAAAGAGAGATGCTCAGACAGATTCAGGTTCTGCTGTTTTTTTCTATTCACTATACAGCTGATGTGGTTACATCTAATCTCAATTATCCAACCAGTAAGGCTTTAAAGCAGCATTCATTTGAACAACACCATAATACAGCAACACAGTATAAAGATGATATGGTGAACTTGGTACTTTTTAGCAAAGGTGTATGCAAGTCCATTATTTACTGTCTTTTACTCTGTCTTTGGTTTCTACCATCTCTTGAGGGAAATTTCTGACTCTTTAGCAACTAAATGCTCCACTATGTTCTCCATCTAGATCTGACTGTATCTGTCTGCTGTTTGCAGCACGGAGGGTAGGGTACGGTGGCTTTAGAGCTTTTTCACTGAAAACAGATGCCCGCTGATGGTGTTGGAAACAAGGTTTATGAAAATGGTGAGAGTGAACCAAGACATGAAGGTCATCAAACTAAAACAATGAGCTGATAATGGAATATTCCTTAGAGCTCATGGGAACTTCAGAGTTGGGAGATAATCATCTGTCGGTTTATCACCACGAGTGATTCTTTTCACATTACACATAATCGTTTGATGCATTGAAATTATAAAAATATTGATCACTGCTATTGGTTAACAGCTATGGGCTGCTGGATTGTGTGTGTGTATGTGTGTGTGTGTGTGTGTGTGTGTTAGAGCAAGTTTATGTCTATGTCTATGTCAAACACACCATGCTAACAAAAGCTGCTGGTCCTGACAAGACTGTACACTGAGGTTGGAGAAGAATGGACTAACAGGGGGGACTGACCACAAAAGTCCAGGTTTAGTGAATTAGCGGAGGTAGGCCCCTTTCCTAATTAGTCCAGTAGCCAGAGCCATCTTTATGTACACGTTCAGGCAGACCATAGGTTCCCCTAGACAAGCTAAATCCTCAGTACGTACATTTACATGGAGCTATCATTAATATTAACATTAACACAAAACAGTTTAAAAGCCCTGTGGTTGTTTCTCAGACTTCGATGATGTGCAGATGATGAAGGAAACTTCGCTGACACCGGCTTGATTGCATAAAACAGGTTTATTACAAAAAAGACCAGCATTGATCAGGCACCAGGCCTGGGAGACGACTCGGAGCCAGGATGAGTCTCTCCCCGAATCACAGCTCAAAACTCACTTATATAGGTTAGTGCATAGGCTAAATGTGTATGAGAGCCTATCTTAACATCTGATTTGTCAATTATATGACCCCTCTCCTTAGGCCAAAGAGGGTCATAAATTCCTTTGATTATCAGACTTCGAAATCTCCTTTGACCTAAACATTCCAGAATTAGGGGAAAGATAACCCCAGTCACTCATTTGACACTACAGCCCAACCAGAGAAAGTAAAAGCTTCAAAAAAGATTTCAATCAGTCACTTAAATGATCAGTTGGGTCCTAGGTTTGTTGGTGCATATACAGTTATTGCTTATCCTAAGTATTAGGAAAGATTGGTGAATTTAACTACTAAGTTAGTTCCCCTGCCCAGTGGTCTAAAACCAGACTTTCCTTTAGCCACACACATCAGAAGCATCCCAAAGACTAAGGGATAGATTTTATGAAATTTGCCATAAATGTTTTAAGTTTCCCAGAGGGTGAGTAGTAGTATTTTTGCAGACTTCCTGATAAAATTTTTTTCATGTGTAATTCCATAATCAGGCTTAAATGTAACCATAATTTAATGTGTAAATTGTCATGAAGTTTTCTGAATGTGTTGATCCATATGATGATTCCTTGCTCATTGATGACCATTTATGATGACCCTTATAAGGAAAAGCAACTCTACATTTTTGGCTCAGTGGAAAGTGATAAGAAACAAAAATTTAAATATATATATACATAATGAGGTCACCTCTAAATTTATGATTTATTATGGTTTATTACTGATGTAAAAGTATTAAAAGATTTTTTTTGCTTAAAAAATAACTGAAAGCCTTTAAAGTTGTGCGATGCGGCAGTGTTATATCTTTATTATAACTTTTATGTTCTGTGATATTACCATATGTAAGACTCTTATCATGAGTTCAGTGGAATTTATGAAAAGATCAATAAAGGCAAAAATATTGAATAAAAGTAAGTCAGTATTTCTTTCATTTATTTATTTCTAAAATATATAATAACAGCTTTACATAACTGATTTGGATAACAGCCTGAAGCAAGCATGCACAAAGAGATCATTTCCCATTAACACATAGAGACAGTGACAAATTGAAGGGAAAACCAACATTAAATTTCTTGTTTTTGGGCCAGAACATGCTACTAGAGCAGCTTCAGTGACCTTGACATTGATTCTCCAAGTTGCTTGACTATACTGGAGGGATGAATAAGATTCTGGTTATCCCTCATTTTTTTGTGTGACCATCTTTTCTGTTTTTATATTTTATCTCCTAAATTAGGGAAGCTACTCTAAAACTTTGTCAACGTACCCCAGACAAGAGGTGCAGCCTGGGGTATGAATAACCCTGGCTGGGAACCACAACACTAAACCCATTTAGAGGTGAAGTGAAATGCACCTGCACTCCCTCGTTGCACAGGAAAACTGTTTGTACCACTTCACGAAGTACTATAGGTCTACAACACAGCCAGTACATCTGGCTATCTGGATGTTTACAGGAGACAAACTGGGTAATCATTTTTTTAAATTCACTCTGTCTTTCCTTTTAGATATGTCTGACCAACCTGGTGGTTCCCTTAGGGTTGGAGAACATTTCTCCCACGGGCCAGTGCCTCCATTTAGACATTGTGTATGACCATAAACTTTACAAATAAATTTGATCCAAGTGAGGCTACATTTTGGTCTTTGATTGTTATGCCATTTTTAAAATGATGATGTCTTTGTGAGTCTTATAGGCCTCTCATTAATCGACAGATGCATAGTGTTACATGAAACACATCCACCCAACTTGTCAAATCCCAATTAATGCAAAGATAGAGGTCAAGTCGAGTCAAGTTTATTTATGCAGCATATTTCGAACAACAGGCGTTGAATCAATGTGCTTCAAGATAAAGTGCAGAAAATAGGAAAAGATTATATATGAGAAAACATATAAGATAAGTTATTATTATTAATTAAAAAGGAATGATAATAATAATGATATAGATAAAAGTTTGACCTGTTAGCAACATACTTAAAAGCTAACTAAAATCCTGTGAAAAAAGATTTATAGTATTTGTGGCTTGCTTTTAAACCTGGATACTGTTGTAACAGACCTTAGTCAATGTGGTAGGGGGTTCAAAGAAATAGGACCATAATGACTGAATGCAGTGTTAGCTGATTTAGATTTTAAGTATTGCAGTTATAATGAGGAGACCTTTCTTTGATGTCAATTCGTTTGGGAGTTAGTTAAAAGTTAAAACAGGAGTTCAAATCTCCATTTTAGTTGATACTCTGGCTGCAGCATTCTGAATGAGCCAAAATTTACAGTATTTAACACCCGCATTGACATTCCAGCAAAAACTGCATTACTGTAATCTAGTCTACTAGAGATAAATGAACTAAGCAGATTCCAGAATCTGACAGAGGCAGCAAGCGTCTACCAATAGTTATATTTCTGAGATGAGAAAAGGCTTGAAGCTATTGGATATGTGCTCCTGGTAGTTAAGTTCAGCATCCAAAATCACACTCAAGTTTTTTGCATACTCCAAAGGCTTAACCGACAGGGAAGTTAACAAAAAGTGAATCTACTGGCTCACAGCCTTTGGACCTACTAAAAGAATCCCTGTTGAGTCTTTATTTTGCTGAAATTTTTTTTGGCCATTTAATATTTGTTAATATTTGTTATCAGCAATACATTGGTGATTCACTGAGCTAAGGTTGTTAGCAGAAAAAGATACGTATAGTGGTTTTTCATCAGCATAAGCCTGATATGAAATATTCTATTTGCTGAATGATGTACCCAATTGAGAATATATGTAATTAAAACGGCACTGGACCAGAAACTGACTCTTCAGGGACTCCATATTTCCAACAGAAACAGAGATCTATTTTCAAGTAAGATAGAAAGGAAGCCAATTTAAAGCTGTGCCTCTAAAGCTTAAATGGTGTTTGAGGTGCTGAAGAAGAATACATCGTCAGCTATATCAAAAGCTGCACTATGGACAAGAAGTACCAGAATAGAAACTTTATGGTTGTCTGAGATCATTTTAAGAACATCGTGAACTTTGAGCCAGGCTTATGTATTGTGGTTAATGCTAAAATCAGACTGGTACACATCAAACAAAAATTGGTATATGACAGAGACATTTGTAACTGTTGATATACAGCCTTCTCTAAAATTTTTAATCCTGACTGATAAATATAAAATTCTTATTTTTCACTTTGTCAATTTTTTAAAACAAATTTGGGTAAAAGATAAAACATTTGTGATTAGATGTCACGTGGTTTAAATTTGAATAGGATTATATTATGACTTATGTCCTAGAGATGAAATGATATGGCCTGAAGCACTTAAAGTAAAGCACAGGTTCATCTGCAAATGGCTTGCGCCTACATAGCAAATGTTTCGCTGTGGCATCTTAGGTTTCATCCATTGTTCACAGCTTATGGTCTTCTCAATGCTAAGACCCGCTCTCGTTACTCACCACCATGTATTTTTCAAAATGTGTTCAGTCACACTTTAAAAAGGTGACGAATGTATTTTTTGCTATCGCTATATAACCAACATTAGCATTAATAGCTGTTTACTTACCAGTCAAAAGGAAATGTTGTGAGTTCAGCATCAAACTATTCCTTTACTTGCCCAGAGCTCAAGCAGTGGAGAGCAACACCAATTTTAATTATTGTTCTAATTTCTATTTCTATCACTTCTTTTCCTCTACTGAAGTTGCCATGCTAACCAGCTATCTTAGCCCGTCCTGTCCAATTTGTGACAGTGAGTCATTCCAACATAAAAATCAAATGATGGCAACGATAGCTGATGTCTTTGGTAAGTAAATAGCTTTTAATGCTAAAATTAGCCAATGTTAGCAGTAAAAGCTATTTACTTACTACATAGCCATGTAGTGATAGCAAAAACTTTATTGACCTGATGTTTACTGAGCCTTTCTGATTTTTCTACAAATTTAGGACTTCATGTCCTTTAGCTTCTACAGTGTTCAAATCTATTTTCTCTATCATTGCAGGCACTTAATGCTACTGACAGCAGCTTTGCTGACTGTACAGTATATGAACATCTGCTCTGGAATGTCTGAGTATAAATTTGATGAACCTGGGTTTGAGTTTTCACTTTACCAACATAAGGCTACAACCTACAAAGTAAAGTTTGAAAGTCCATCTTGAGTCACCTATTAACTTATGCACTTATAACTGTAAGGCATAAATGACTAGATTTTCAATTAAAAACAAGTTATAGAAAAAAAAAAAATATCTGGCCCCATAATAAACGCTTCTGAAGTAGCGCTGTGTCTAGAGGTCGTAGATGTCAATGTGAGCTCCTGATGTGTAGTTGTCATCCAGCAGCAGCTTCATCAGTTTGGAACAGGACTCCTCACAGGTGAGCAGCTGGCCCTGAGCGAACATGTTGGAAAAAGACTTCCTGATACTGGGATCAGCTGTTCTGGTTCTGGCCACCATCTGCATGGCTGTGTCCAGAGGACCTGATTCAGAGGACAGAACATGTTTTTTCAATTTTCTCTCTCTCTCTCTATAATTTCATTTCTTAGGAAAGTGGATTGAAGACAAGAAAATAATGGTTGGAATGGGCAGTGAAAAGCCATTTTGTCTGAAAAGTAGAGGGGAATGGCTGAGTGTTTAGAACTGATAATTATTCTGCTCACCTACATGAATGAATTATATAATTTAGCACATCTTTTGAACTTTGTGATAAAACTAATAATGCAAATTACAAAGTCCTGTATACGAGGACCAAATGTGGTCAAAGTTGAATCATTCAGACATTATGTAATAATCACATGAATGAATGCAGGCAAATATATGACCATGAAATTTTGAAATAATCAAATGAAGTTCTAAACCTTAGCTCATTCGTATGAAATGTTACTTCATCCTACTTTTTTAATGACAATATGTTCATAGCATGTAATTTTTAATTATATCCAGTAGTTTTTATTTCAAGTGCTTTTCCAGATTTTGTTTCTTTTCCACAATGGCATTTTCCAATAAGTTTTTATTCAATAATGATGATTTCATTGTCAAATTCTGTATTGGGTCTGGATCTTTTGCTATGATTTTTTTTTTGTATGTTGTTTGACATTGGTCTTGACAGAGGCCTGCTCTCTTTGAGTACCCTTCCATTCTGTCTATTGGTTTGTTTGTTTGTCTATTCGTCAGCAGGATTTAAAAAAAAAAAAAACACAAAAAAATAATTTGCACACATTGCAAGATTTTTACTTTTACATTTTCCGTCACTTCATCAAGACATAATGTGTGGATCTGGATGTAATAATATAGACATATTTATGGTGTTGAGCTCTATGAATTTATACAATTTGATGCAGATCAACATAATAATCCATATCTGGTGGAAGAAAATGATGAATCCTCATTACACTGAGTCTACTATTTAGTACTTATTGTGTTTTATAGCAAATAAATTATTTATGCTATTAGACTACTTCCTTTTTCCTTTTAATTTAGTAAGCTATTTCTGAGCTATACAGACATGCAGTATTGGTTGGCCTTCGCAGATGTATGTGCACTAATGAGTGCAATTGTAGTTCAAGTATGTTTTCATTTTAAAATGATAGTGGCAACTTTAAGATGTAGAAAAAAGAAAAAAAATACTACATATAAAATCTGGTTTACTTTTCTGGTCTGAACCCTCATTGCTACACCTTTAGGAAGAACTCTTTCAATTGCTCTGAGTTCCCTTCAGTCTCTGGCTGACCGACTCGACTAAAGAGCTTCTGAGCTTTCCCCACCTGGAGAGTAGTTGAGCACCCGGAGGTCCGGCTCCTCTTCTGCCAGCACCCTGAACATCATCTCTCGGGCAGCCTTGCCAGTGCAGTACAGCACCCAGGAGCGGAAAGGCTGCAGGGCGCATAGCGAGGAGATGTTGACGACAGTGCGCCGCAAACCCGGACGCTGTGGGAAAGCCTGCAGGATGCTGGCGGTGAGGCACAGGGAGGAACTGACATTGAGAGACAGGTAGGAATCCACCTCGGCCATGTTGGTGAAGCTTTTGACATAGCGGGACACATCACCCAGAGATGCTGGGAGGAGAAGGGAGAGTGGTGTCAACTGGTGTCATTTCGATCTCCCCAAGAGAGAGTATTACACGATTAAAGGGAGATTACACTCATATTCCTCATTCAAGACTGGGCCTGCAAAGAGTTAAACCATGGTACGATAAATCAGACAGCCGTGCTAACATTCAGGTCAACCAGGGGCCATCTATTCATACACACCTGTGATAAATACTGTACATCGGTGTAGTCGGCTGAATCTGGGTTTATCCTTTTTTGTGTGCTTTCAATTAGACTTAAATTTTTGAAGAGGGCATATGTTCAGCAAGAAAACCAGATGTTTCCGTATGATCGTTCACCCCGGTGCAGTGTGTCGGCTCGGGTTTCCTCTTACCGGCGTTGTTGACGAGTATAACGTGATCTATATCCTCAGAAAACGACTCTCTGGCCGCTCTCACGACGCTTTCCAGCCCCTCCGTCTGACCCAAGTCCGCCACCACGCTCCGGACCAGCAGGCCCGCTGCACCTGGCTCCGAGTCCGCCGAGTCCGTCAGCTCCGCCTGCAGAGCGCGCAGGTCGTCGCCGGATCGGGCCACAAGGAGAAGCGCCGAGCTCGGCTTCACCAGCCGAGACACGTCCCTCGCCACGGTCCGGCCGAAGCCTCTGGAGGCCCCGGTGATGATGCACAGCGCCCGGCCCAGGTCCCTGGACTCGGTGGACTCGGTGGACGACATGACGCGGAGGAGCAGGAGTCTCGGCGGCGCGTAGCGACTGTCTGGGGCGACGCGACGTTCACCGGTATCAGCCTAGTTCTTCTTCTTCTTCTTGGATCCTATTCGCGGTGGAAAGTCAACGTGGTGCCTTGTCGCCATCTTTCGGTTTTGCACCGGTTCACACGCGTTGCTCGTAGAACAAACAAGGAATCACAAGAAGAGAAATAAATGAACTTAAACGAGAAAAATTCTGTCCGAATTATAGGTTTGCTTTGTTTTTTCAGGGTTTTCAGGGTTCCTCTTCATTTGCATCAATACCTATTTGAAACGTATATCTAATGTTCCCATGAACAGCTACCAAACGCAGAGTCAACACTAGGAATCAGCTCCCAACCTTTATCTGCATCATTTGTCATGAAATAATGAGGGAAAAGGACACAAACCTGGACATGACACCGATCAGCTGTCAATTGTCCAAATACGTCTGAGCCTCTGTAAATGATGGACTATGTATATAAATAGCTCTAACTCCTAAACGGGAGGTGCAATATTTTTTCAAACCGCTTGAACTGAAGCTGGAAGTTACACTTCAACCACAACTTGATGGATTAGTTTCAAATCCGTTGTTGTTATGTACTGAAAATTGTGTCACTTTCCAAATACTTATGAACATAGCTGTGGTTAAAAGTCTGTCATTAAGAGGGTTGTTTCAGTGGCTCCTGGGACCAGCTTGGTTAATGGTTGGTTGATAGTGAAAGTATGAACACATCCCGAGGGCTAGTGGCCAGGAGCTTAAATAGAAAGATAAATAGTGACTTCACCAGTGAATCATGTAGATCATCAAAGGTGCTAATACATTAAATAAAGCAATGGGATGCGATTTGCTCTAAATGTGGTGACTATTAGTGGTAACATTATGACCAAGCTATACTATGAGTTAGTGTGTGTAACTTTGTTACATAAGGTTCACCTGAATAAAACTAACTCTTATAATATTAGGATATTGAATTGCAGCCACACATAGCAATGACAGAAAATGAGAACGCCCAACATGTTTCTTGTGGTCATTTGCTTTTTGTTCTTGTAAAACCATGAACTGGCTCGCTAGTCCCTCTGCTGTGGACTGAGCCATTGGTGTGAGCTTTGGATCGCACATCCAGAAAGTGGTCATACCTTGCTATCTTAAAAAAGTTGGATTTAGTGCCCAAAAGAACATTGAGATTTATACATTATTTTTATTGCTTGTCAATCAAATTTTTTCTTTTTTGTGAGAAAGAATTTTTTTTTTTTAACATTTAAAAGTTACACAGTTTTGTCAGTAGGTAGTAGTAGTTTTTTCCGGGTCACTGGGAGGCAGATGATATCTGCAACCAGCTGACAGACACCACCCGTATATATTATCACCCCTGTAAAATATTCTCTCTCTTTTAGCTCTACTTTGGTGTCTGTCTGCTGTTTGCTGCTGAGCAAGTTGGTTAGTCAGAGATTTGCACTGAAAACAGCTTGAAATTAAAAAAAGCTAAATTGTTAAAAATAAATAAATAAATAAATCTCTGCAGAGCTGTTGGCTGATCATTTTTTCACATTACAAGTAATCATTTAATTCATTTTAATAAAATGATTAGTGGTGCTCCAATTTACCAGTTGACATCATAACAAGATTTTTTTTTGTCATTTTAAGATCAAAATATTCTTCAATAGCATTATCCACTCGGATATTGGCCTATGTACATGTTCAAGTGTAGTTACTGAAAAACACACATACTGTATGCACAACCCCAAGTAAGAGCCAGCTGACGGCAGGAGTCTCTGAAAGAGAACAATATTACGACTGTACAATGTTTAGACCAACTTGAGTTTCTCTGTGTGTACATGTGCCTGTGTGCTGTTTGTACAGGAACTGGACAGTGCTTGAGGATAATGCTAGTAATGTGATTTTCTGTTAAGACATTCCATGAACAAACCAAAAATGTTAAATTAAAAAAAATCAGTCCATATCTCAAAGCTTTTTGACTGCCCTGTCTGCAGCGCTTGTCCTGCTGGTTCAAGAAAAAAAAATTGTCTCATTCTTCTTAAAAAGGCTCAGTAAATCTCACTAAAACAGCCTGGCCCTGTAGTTGTTTTTTGTTTGTTTGTTTGTTTGTTTTTCTAATCAAACATTACTCAAACAGGATGAGATTGTGTATTTTTATAGGACTGTTTTAGTATCTGTTCAGAGAACAGTACCACTCTCAGCATATACACTGTGTGCTCTGCTTCTGAGGGCATTTATTTGATACACCAAAAAACAGCCATTTCAATGGAGTGATGTTATCCTGTTTTCAGATAGGTCACACATGTGCACAATTTAGAAAACATGTTAAATGTGTTTTATTTAACTTTAAGGATCCTGGCGATTTGGAGTAAAAGAGAGGCAGGCAGGACAGGCTTTTTTTCTGTTTATTTCACTGGCGTCATAATAAATTAAAAACTAATAATGTCACAAAAACTTACTGAATTTCGGACGTTTCTCACCTTCATAATGAAATCAGAGACTGTCACACTTACTAAATAATCAAACATATTCACTTGTCTCATATCTACAGTAAATCAACAATATTGGTAAAAAGTTCTTCAGGTCATACACTATCAAAATTTGTAGTTCTAAGTGTGTGAAAAAGAGAAAAAAAAGTGATTCTGTACCAATTAAACATAAAAATCACAAAATGTCTAATACACTTGTAATAACCACAACATTACCCAGCTATTGTTGGGAAAATATTGATAAAATCTGTATTTATGTTAATTTAATCATGTCCTTGTGATAAAATGGTAAAAGTCTGAATATATAATTTCTTCACATAATATCATAAAAAGTAATCACTTTCCTCATGATGCCATTCAGTAATATTTGTACCCAGAAGCCTACTCTCTACTTCCCTGCTTAGTGCCCATAGATGCTCTGTAGTTTATTTCGAAACACCACTTTCATTTCAGTGTATTAATCGCTCAGCCTGCATGCATTGAAAGCCACTTTCACATCAACTTCTACATGAGGGTAATAAATTATATTTTAAAATATTATTTAAAGTAGTAAACATACAAAACAAACTACTAATCATATTTGAAACACATGACAGAAGCATAAATTAAAGAATTTGTTCTTTGTCATTTTGGATGATAGAGGAATGTAAGAAATTCATCACTTCTGGGACATTACAAAAAAAAGGAATGTTAATAAATCTAAAGTGTGAAATAATGACAGTAAAACTATAGTTGACAACATCTCACAATCAGGTCTTTACTCCCAAAAACAGAACCAGTTGTGAGCGTTAGTATGTGCTGACATATGTAGCAGACTTTGAAGGCTGATCTACATGTTTGATTCACTGTGAGCACGTTTATCATTTTCAAAATCACTATCCTGGGAGATGAGCTTGTACGGTTTCTTCCTTTCCTTCTCCTCCAGCACTGAGTTTCCCATCTCCACATCTCTGCTGCGGAGCTCGTGTCGAGACAAGAACTCAACGATGCCAGCTCCAATCGAGTCTCCCAAAACGTTGGTGGTGGTACGCAGCCGGTCCCTATACCCCAGCAGAAAACAGAGAGAATAAATGGGGAAAAAAGATAACTTAGCTGTAGGCAACTGAAGTGTAGTCAAATCCTATTCACAAGTCAAAAAAACAAGGAAAGCTTTTTAAAGGTTTTGAAGGTCAAATTTTCTCTGTCACAGCTGCTCCATACTCATAATATCTAAGCATTTTCTACCACTGATCCAGAGTCAGGTCACAATGGCAGCAGGTTAAGCAAGGTAGACCAGACATAACTCTCACCAGAAACATTTTCCAGTTACTGCTGAGGGACCCCCAAGGTGTTCCTGGGCCAATTCTGGGTATACCTCACAGTCTCCTACCAGTTGCACAGGCCTGTAAATCCCAAATGGAAGGTGCCCAAGAGACATCCTATTCAGATGCCTAAACCACCTCAATTGGCTCCTTTCGAGGCAAGGGAGCAGCAGCTCTACTCCTATCTCCCTCCGGATGTCTGAGCGTCTAACCCTGTCTATTAGGGTGAGTCCAGCCACCTTACAGTGGAAGCCCGTTCCAGCTGCTCATATCTACAATGTCATTCTTTCAGTCTCTAGTCAAAGCTCATGTACATAGTGCAGGGTTAGAATGTAGACTGACTGGCTCAGCTCCCTCTTCATCACAAAGTATTAATGGGATTTTGTTGATTTTGAAGTATATGGAGGGTTTTTTCTCATTTTGGAGTTGCTGTGTGGATCACATGCAGTTAATTGAAAATGTAAAGCTCCTAAACAGCCACAGTACACCTATGCAGGTCTGTTCATTTATTTTAGCTGTCAGGGGGTGTACAGACCATGCCTGATTTTCATCTCCCTAACTCTCATTAAGGAATGTGATCTTTTATCATTATTATAAGTTAATAGAGTTTGGTAACATCATGTAATTCCCTGCACGGCTCCATCCAACTATAACCTGAGCAGAGGTCTAGTAGTGAACAAAAATCCTTGTATAACCTCCAGGCGAGCTGCCATTCTTCTTCTTCTGTAGCTTCTGTAAGTCGGTGCATTCTCTCATTGAGGCTTTATTTCACACACCTTTTTGAGAAAATGCGACATGTTCCTGAGATTGAGGATCTCAATTCATTCTTGAAGTTTTTTTGGCACTTTGTGGCCTAATTATATGGCAGTATTAAAGAGATGACAGGGAATGAGGGACAGAGATGCAACAAGGTCCCTGGTTGGATTCAAGTTGGGAACATTGCAGTACATGGTTGGTGTTTTAACCCCTAAACCATGGGGTCATCCCTAAGATCCATATTCAAAGAGAAATACGTATCTGTAATAACACTGCTATTAAAAACATAATAAAAAAAACTCTCCCTTTATTTCTTTGTGATAACAACAAATTAAAGGAATATTTCAAGATTTTGGGGAATACTTTATTCATTTGCCAATAGTTAGATTAGAATATCAACAGCACTCTCATGTCTTTACACTAAATATGAAGCTACAACCAGCGGATCATTAGCTTAGCTAAGTATAAAGACTGAAAAGAGGGAGAAGTAGCTCGGCTCCTTTCACCTGAGAGTAAAAAAAATCTGCCTACCAGTACCTATTAAAACCACTAATCACGTCATATTTCATATTTCATATTTCATATGTTTAAAGTAATCCATATAAAAACCAAAGTGGAAAAACAAATTCTGGTTTTATGGGGGGCTATTAGCTGGACTATTTCTTGGCTTGCTTGGCCAGTCAAAAAAGGAGGACTTTAAAAATTATTTGCATTTTAAAAAAAAACTGTTATGAAAGTTTATGAGGTCTAAACAAATTGTTTGATTTACTGATGTAAACCTGTTTTAACAGGTAATATTGCTTTGTGAAACTTTAAAATTGATATGTATTGCAATTTAACTTCAGTTCTTAGGACAGTACAACGGAGGGACAGCTGGTAAGAAAAATCAATTTGTTTACAATGAAAACTAACCTGACTGGACCAGCCTAGTCTGGAGGGAAATATCTCTAGCTCTTTTCTCGTATATACGTTTTCCCTTTCATTACACATTACAGAATCTTCACTAGGGAGCTTGCAGTGTAAAGTCCATTTCATATCCAGTCCAACTGATTTGGACATTTGTATTCTCATGTGCAGCTCCTCCAGCTAATGTCTAGATAAGTTCAGAGCTGCAGTGCATGTGTAAAAGCAGCTTGTGTTAGTCCAGACTTATTTAAACCTCCTTTATGAAACTTTTTTCTGAAACTAAGGCCTGATTCACTGGGGTAATCATGGCTTAACTGGTAATCATGAAACACTCCTCTTGTTTAGAACACACAAACAATTGTGTAGAGTCCATACTTTATTCTATTCAGTGTTAGGAGGGCCTAGGTTAGCAAAGCTTCATGATGACAAGCCATTCATATTTGGTCCATCCTAGTTAAAGGAGAGAAGGGTTTCTTCTATTACCCCAGTTAGCTGAGTAATTTCTGGGAAGGGTATTCTAATTGAAATGATTAATTTGGGAAACCTAATTATGTTTCTATGTTAAAACTCATTGCAAAAAATATTCAATACAAAAGGGAAGATGTAGAACATGACTCCAGGGAGACAGGATAAGTGTGTCACTAGGTGGTATTAGATACAAAGCTGCTTTTGACCTTTAAAATGACAGAGACGATTCACGTAGAGATGTGAGATACAGCTACAGCATTTCATTCATTCTTTGAATGGATGTTATACTGTATTATTGTTCAGAGGTTCATGATACAGAAAGCTACTCACAGAAACCAATCAACTGCAATGATGAGAGTGATGTCATCAGTAGGAAGTCCAACGGAGGTTAGTACAATCACCATGGTGACCAGGCCAGCCTGAGGGATGCCAGCAGCTCCAATACTGGCTGCAGTTGCTGTAATACTTGATTGAAGAGAGAGATGTGGATAGATGAAACCATGCTTGTTATTGTCGGTACTTTTCTCATTCACATTATATAAATATAAAGCAATTTTGGGCCATTCTTCTTCTCCCCCCTTTTTAAAAAATTTTTACCTTATGGTGATGATCTGACCAAAGTTCATCTCCATATTGTTGACCTGAGCGATAAAAATGGCTGCCAGTGCTTCATACAGAGCTGTTCCATCCATGTTGATGGTGGCACCCACAGGCAGCACAAAACGTGTGATTCGCTTATCAATTCTGTTGTTTTCCTCCAGGCATTTAAAGGTGACAGGGAGGGTGGCTGAGCTGGGAGATGTAAGAACAGAAGCGTGTTAAGAAACAGTTTGAAATAACAGTCTTAGATTTCAGGAAATGTTCTTTAAAAATGGAAATTATGAATCATTTTCCCAGACTTACTCTTTCACCTCAGAGATTTGTGTTATTGAACATTCAAATGAATTTACAGTGCATACACCATTAAGCAATAATATTACTGTTCTTGATGCTGGGATGTTTGGTGCTGATTCTCACTCAGTTCAGTAATAAGTTCAGCCTTCTGCTGGGTCGATCTGTTAAATTGAGTTCACTACAAGTCTAGCCCTATGGAAGTACAGTTTTTAAGGTTAATAGCACAATAGGAAACTCTTTGCAAGAGTCATCAGCTCATGGTTCTTTCAAGAAGCTTTTAACCAGAAAGTAATGTACTAAGAAACACAGCAGATCTGACAGCAGAGCTCTTATTAACCAGTGAGGAGCACCACTGCTAAAAGCTACTGAGTCAGTCAGTGACAATGGTGCTTCAGTGTTGTCAGTTCAGTTCAAGATTTTGTTTTTACATGCACTGAACACCTTTAATGACCATATTTGCCATCAGACTCATTCAAAAAAAGAAAGATTTTGCACATCACTGTGTGTTGTCTGGTAATATTTAGCTTAGCTCAACACAGACTGGAAACAGAAGCAACTCCAAACATGTATGAGTTAGATTAGATTTTGCCAGAATTTTTCTAAAACCCTGGTGAGGCATGGGTAGGGAGGTAAAAATGAGCCCATACATATCCGAAAACTAATATAGCAGTCACACAGGCAAGTAACTTTAGTAGCTAATACTATTTCTGGCCCCAGCTAATCCTGTTCTTGAAGCCTTGAACTGTTTTATTAAGAGAAATGCAACAATTCAGCATTTTTGAAACTACAAAATTCAGAAGCCTGCCACCACCGACAAGGTTGTAACATCTCAAAGATATTCAGTGTTACTCACCAAAGGTAAGACCGGTAAGTGAAGTAATCATGTGACCGATGAAAAAAGAACTAGAGAAAGAGGTTCAAACCCTAAGTGCTTTCACTCAATCCCACAATTAGCTGCAGGGGCCCTGTGTGTCAATCCAACAAGCATACTAAAGCTTTTAGCAAACAAGACAGGCTCCAGACATAGTTAAAAGGCTTATTTTCTAACTTTTGACAGAGCTCGGCTAGCCGATCTCCCGTTTCCAGACTTTGTGCTAAAAACTGTGCTAGATACTCATCTAACTGAGAGTTTGACTGCAAAGAATCGTTTCCTATATGCTAAACTGTAAACTAGTGTGGGACACAACTCACCTGGAGGAGGTTCCTAGGGCTGTTATCAGAGCTTGCAGGAGCCCAGCAATGAAAATAAAGGGGTTCTGCCGAGTAATAACAAAATAGAGAGTGGGAAGAATAAGAACAGCATGGATCAGTAATCCAATGATGACTGTTATGGTATACATGCCCAGCTGGCCACCCATCTGTGTCAGATCATCCATCTCCACAATCTTTCCTGCAATGAGGAACAGGATACCAATAGGAGCATACCTGAGAGGAGGAGAGGAACAGGGAGTTATTGAACAAAAGTATGATATTGGTAAAATGGACTGTAATTATATAGAGCTTTTCTAGTCTGTTTGACCACTCAAAGGGCTTTTTACACTACTGTCATATTCACCCATTTATAGTATCATCTACACACATTCACACACCAATGACACACTTCGGGGGTAGTTTGGGGTGCAGTGTCTTACCCAAGGACACTTCACAAGGGCACTGGAGGAGCCAGGAATCAAACTACCACCCTTCCACTCTACCATCTGAGCCACAGCTGCCACCCAAACATGAAAAGACAAGAAACACCTTCCCTGAAAGTGAAGCCTTACCACATGATGATGGCAACCAGGCGCATGATTGCTTCATTGAGGCTGTCGAAGAAATCCCTTAGGAGCTGGCCCTGCTCCTTCATATTGCCAATTATCAGGCCAAAGCACATGGAGAAGACCACCAGCCCAAGGGCATTGACCCCATACACCTGACCAGGCACTGGGATCACTTCCTCCCGGGTGATCTCCATCAGCTCCTGGGTGCCATTTGTTGAGTTGAAGAGAGTGTCATTCACTGTCACCGCCACATGGACTGTTCGTTTTCCATATTTGGTTTTGAACTGGAGAATGACAGAATTTAAGTAATTAGGGAATACCAGTGGAGTTTGCTAAGGCTGAAATAGACCACTGTCCTATGCTCATCATTCAGAACTAGGTAGAAGTACGTTGTGATACACTACTGTTTCATAAATGTTCTAACGGGGACTGGCGCAAAAATTTCCAAGTAGATTTGATAGCCCCTAATCTAGTGGAACCATCATGTCAGAAAGGAAATTGTTGTTGGTCAGAAACCAGAAATCTTGACCACTTTGGTGTTGGTTAGGGGTTTCTGGTATCTAATAACCAGTACACCAGAAACTAATATAGCAGTACTTCCAGGTCAACCTCTTCTTTGTCAATAAGGGATCAAGGATGGTTATGAATTTTCTTTGGTTAGTAATGGCCCTTAGAGGGTTCATCAACTAGTGATCAATAATTAGTGCCTATTGCCCAACAGGGCATAAGGATACTTACATATTCATGCTGGGCTTTTGCCCATTTTCAAGGCAGACTTAGATTGGATGTAGGCCTAAATTTAATATGAATGATGACAATTCATACTAACTTGGGTGTAATGCTCAAAATACTTACACTGTGCAACTTATTTGGGTTCAGTACACATTATGAACCAATTACTTTTATAACTATAATTTTGTAAATTATGAAAAAATAATTTGAAATTGAATCTGTAAAACTGTGGAAGTGTGTTGGTTGTCCACTATGGTTTGAGCTATGCAACTCACCACAGATGTCAGAGCCTCACATACTCCCTCATTAGGATCCATAATGGTTCAAGTGAACTGAGTGTGATAATACAGGTGCTGCTCTTGGTGATGAACCCAGATAATAGTCACTCATCTTTACTGTTAGCCTCAGCTTTGCAGGTTCTAGTCAATTTTTGATCATTTTGTGTTTCAGGATTGCATATATGCCACTCTTATCAACCTTGTTTACTGTCAGCTGCCTGTCCAGCACCAAAAAGCAGACCAAGAGCCAGATATTTTCCCTGGGAGCTGCTGGAAACCAGAGCACAGCAAAAAAAGATGAATGAATATCGAATTTGCATTCATCAAACATGACTTTGAAAAATTGCTAATGTTGCTCTCTGTCTGCCGAAGTGTAAATAAGTAAATGTTTGCTAACACCACCCAAACCATTTTCAAGTGCTAGCTGTCTACTGTCAGACTAGAATGAGAATATAAAGACTGGTTTGGGTAAGAGAGATTTAAAGTCTTCAGTTGTCAGGGAATCTGCACTGTGGAAGGTGAGGAGAGGTAGATTGGTCAAGGGTCTGCACTCAGTGTCTGCATATATGCATGTCAGAAGAGGGGAGCTATATGGTGAGGGGAGGGAGACAAAGAGGGAGTTCTGGAACTATCATTTTGTAATCAAGCTGGGTCCAAGCTGCTGGCCCTTGGTTGGGCAGGGGTGTATTGGGCCTAAATTTCAGGCCCAATGTTCCACTCATAAGATTTCCTCTAGCACATCCTCATGCTAAAATCTCCACTTGTGCAGTGAAAAAAGTCAAACTCTAATAGGCAGATCATTGAGTCCTTTCATGCCCTTCAGAGGATAAAACCAACTTTGCTCATTAGATATGACATGACACCATTACATTTGTTAAGTACACTCAGGCTGCCAAGGGGCTCTAAAGAATAGTAAAATGGTCTTTATGTTGTTTGATCCATTATTTTGTAGGTTGTAATGAAGACTGCAGGGCTATGAGCTACTTATCAAAAGATTACGAGGTGTAATATGGATACAAAATACTGCGGATTTAGTAGATATAAATTTGTGAAGCTCACCTGCTGTGTGCAGGCTTGAACCAAGTTTGGTGGAAACATATTTCTGAAATGAGAAATCAGTGATTAAGAGATGCTGCTGGCCATTTACTGTCACATTTTTTGATTATCATTGTTCTCACTTCCTTTCGTATATGCAGGCTACCTGATCAGATCTAAGAAGGCATCAGCAGGACTGACTCGCTCTATGGTCTGCTGCTTTCCAAACTCATCTTTTGATCCTTTTCCTGGGTGGATGATGAGGACTATTATGATACCAATGAAGACTGCAATGAAGGTCGTGGTCATGTAGTAAATCACGGCTCTCATGCCCATCTTTCCTGAGGCTTTGCTGTCCAAAGCTGCCATTCCTAATGGACAGAGATTGGAAATGCAGTTGTTATCTGAGTATTAAAATGTATAAAAATATTCTATACAAACACACAAGTTCTGTCTGCACTGATTCATATGGTGAAGTTTTCTCTTTCCAGTATATTTACTTTTAAAACATAGGCATATTATGAAACAATTATGTAGCAGTGTGTCAGGTAGTTCTTCACAACCATATGGTCCATTAATATCTTTAAATAGACACTTTGGAGTGGATTATTTGTCAAATGGTGACTATAAACAACTTAAAACAACAGCATTCACAAATTTTTGTTGAGGGTTTTTCTGTATAAATTATTATGAAGTAAGGTTTAGACATTTTGTGTTTGGCGTCCAACTATTTCCGTACATCTACATATGATGTAGATGAGTTTAAGACAGTGATTAGCACATCAAACTTTGATGCACACAGTACTATGAGGCACTGTGAGGAACAGTACTTCATAGTGAAGGTGAGAAGAGGCTGTGCAGGAAGGGCTAGATGTCAAACAGCAGGATTTTCAGCCTGAGTGTAGTTAGTCAATGCTTAACACATATTACTCTCTTGAGGTAGATTTGTTAATAAACTCCATGCAGATTTTCTATGAATTTTTTTGACAAATTAAAAAGACAATAAAGAGGGACTGGAAATTAAACTGACTTTATAGAATTCACAGTGAGTGAATGCACAACCTGTCTGGAAGGGTAGGCTTATGTGGTACAAAGGCAAAGTCTCAGGAGTAGCTGGGTACGGCTCTAGCTGTTACTCAGAGGTGTGGCTATGTTGGCCAATAAGGCAGGATAGGGGTGTCTGGCTTTTTTAAGCAAGTTCTTAACAGTTTGAACAGCGAGATTAGCCTCACAATTATCCTGGGGGTATTTAGGACTGTTGGGGAAATGCTCAAAGCCATAGTCAACAGCAGAACTTGTTCAGATGAGCTGCCCTATTTCTGCACGTCTAGAGAAATAATCTACTAGCAATTAGGTCTCTCTTAGAGTGAATAGATCTGCATCCACTTTTTGCCAGGGCCTGTCTGCTATTTTGGTTGACACTAGAGGTTATTTTGCATATACTCTTCCTTTGATGCATTCTCTGCATTTTAGGACTAGCTCCCTTATCTGATTTCTTGGTCAAGGCTATCATACTGTCTGACATTCTCTATACTTTACTGCCCCCTGGTTGCCCTTGCGTATTTTCTCAAGTGTATCATTTTTCATGGTGGCAGTTATAACAAACTTTGTGTCATGCAGGAGAAGTTCATCATTATCACACTAAGACTTATTCTTTCATGCCACTAATGTTTGAAAGGTCTTTGTAACTGGTTCCTGTCTGGCAACCCCTTCACACAGGATTTCATAACTTGCGAACAAAAACTGTCAGCGCACAGCTGTTTGCAAAGCTCAGTCATGTATCTATCACTTGTTGAGAGACTGTCTAGCAAAGACTCAACGTACATAATAGTATCTTCCATCCAGGCACCGTCAGCTTTTGTAGTCCCATCTTTGAGCAGGGAGTGTGTCAGCTGTTGTGAGGCTTTTTCTAGACATGTATATTTTGTGTAGGAGTGCCTCATAAAGTGCATCCTGAATCTCTGTATTTGAGTGGGCAGCCTGTCCAAAGACTGACCACTTGGTAGACTCACAAGAGGTTTATGATTGGTTTCCAGCTCAGAATGTAGTCCAAGGATGAAATCCTCTCACAGGCCCTACTCCAGTTAAGCATATCGCTGCTCCATGTCTGTCAGTCATCTTGAAGCATAAGCAACTGGTCATCCTTTTGGAGCATCACTGCCCCTAGGACATAGGATGAGGCATCAGCTGATTTTTATGGCTTATTTAGGGGGGCTGATGCAGAGAAGAGTTCACACTTGAGACTGCAAAATGCCCTCTGTTGCTCGTGTCACTAGTTCATTTTGGACAGGTAGTCTCTTAGAGGTTTGTCTTTTTTAGCCAGTATGAACCTCTGTTATTGATTCAGTATACCTAGGAAGTGCCTAGGCTTACTTAGATTTATTGGCTCTTTCATGTCCTGCAAAGCTATTGTCCTGTCTGGTGCAGGCATCATGCCATCAGCTGAGAAGATGTAAGCAAGAAACTTTACCTTTTTTTCCTTCCCAAATTTGCACTTTGATATATTGAGTGTGACACTGGCCATTTCATCTCTTCAGGACACCATCCATCCTAGTGTCATGCTGCTCCTTTGTAGACCCCCACATATGATGATATTGTCCATGTGGCACACTCTGTAGGCATGTGGTAACCTTGGTCAGCATCCTGTTGTGGAAATGTTCACTTATACCAAAGACAAGTGCTAACATCAGAATGGCGTTATGAGGATACCATTGAGAGCTGATTCCTCAGACAGGGAAATCTGTCAGAAGCCCATTATGCATCCATTTTAGTGAAACATTCTGAACCTTTGACCATGCCTACAGTTTGGTCTACAGAAAATTACAGTGTGACTCTATTAGAGGTTGACTGTCCGCACAAATGCAGGCTTCCTCTCAGTTCTTTTTCTGGGCATACCAGCCTGCCACACCGCCAGTCCATTGGTTTGTCCACATGGCTGATGGCCCCTAAATTTTGCATCCTCTCCAACTCATTCTTCATTTTGCCCACAAGTGGCAATGGGAACTGCCATGACATTTTTAGAGAATATAACTTGGCATCAGATTTGAGCTTAATGACATAAAGTTTCTGAACCAGTCCATCAGTGTATGATGTGTCTTTTTTACTGTCTCTTGGTCTATGGAGTCAAATAGTTTGAGTCTAACTGAAGCTGGTCTGTTTGATAGCACCACCTTAAGACCCATCAAAGACTTCCTCTGTGGTACTCCTTTTTATATTTAAGGGTGTTTCTGATCCCAGTACAGTCAGTTTCAGGCTTTATCTACCTCCGAATCTCTGCGTACAACTCTTTAAATCACCTGCTTAGGAATGGCAGTAGCATTAGCCCTAGTTTAGATTTTGATGGTTAATCCACATCCTCTGCAACCTCATTCACTGTGCTGGTTGACCTACATACTTTTCCATAATGTCCTCATTTACTGTAGTTCTGGTATTCTTCATTCTAAGCTTGGCATGGAAATTCTGGGTCAAAGTCGATTTACCACATTTGTGGCATGCTTGGTGTTCCGCCCTGCTTTGCACTGTTTTCTCAGTCTGTGTGTGTCTGTTTGCCAGTGTATAAAGTGCTGTGATAAATGAGCTCACTGTTTAAGCAGGCCGCTGTACTCTCTTGTTTTTCTTTGGAAAAAAATGTGTTGAATTGTTTTTTGAATGCATCATATAGTTCCAGTTCAGACTTTGTAACATATTGTCAGCCCTGTCCCCTGTGAAGTTTACTAGTGTATTTACTTGGTTAGCATCAGAGGAACTGTTCAAATTATTTTATTGTCTGAAACACTTGAATCTCCTAATCCACTTCCCCCGAAATATATTTCTGGAGGTTTAATGGTGAAAATCACCGTCAGATTTGGGGGTGCAAGAACTGACATTAGCACTGATGCTACATAGCTGCTGCTGCTCTGATCTCTCCAAGTCAGGGCTGCTGGAGTGACAGTAGTCAGCTTCTGCCGCTGGGAGCTGAGTGTGGTGTGTAAGGATTTTTATTGCTTGGGTTCAGAGCCATTGTTCAAGATATGAAGTGTGGTAATGATAACTAGCCCATCTTTACTGGACACTTATATCCATGATCCTTTGCACCTAGCTTAGAGTTGCTTTGTGTTTGTGTACAAGACACACAGAAAATATACTGAATATTCTAAAATGAAATCAAATAACATAAAAAAAATTACAAAGGGTGGATTTCAACCATTAACAAACAACGATGTTTAATAGACTGCTTATGCTCGAAATTTTTTTTTTTTAATTAATTTGTTTAGTAAAATTATGTCGCAGTTACAGCCCCTGCCAGTAAAGGTACTGCAGCCCCCTCAACACCCATACTTCCCTGCAGTTAAGATTCCATGTGCAACTCAAAGTTACACTTCAGCCTAGCCAAAGCGAGTGTAACTTGGAACTGTTCTGAGCCTGCCTCATGACATAATATAAATATGTTAAATTCCAAATGGATTACATTACACTACATAAATAGATCACTGGGATTTCCACAGCATACTTTTTGCATCATGTCCTGCCTTCTGCATTCTCTACCCAGGCACCACCCCTCAAATCCTATACCAAATGGAGGATTGCCAGTGAGTGAGAACGTGTCTGACATGGTCAATCTAATGTTACGTGCTACATGTGTGAAAGGAATGCTCTCAGACACATGTCCGTAGAATCATGGGCGAGAAAATCTACGGTAGAATCCCTACACAAGACAATCATACAAAATATTGGGTTTCTGACAAAATGTCAAAAACTTAAGGACGAAGTTAACTAGGATTCCCAAGGTGCATTTCAGTGAAAACAGCTGATCAATTAACAGAAATATTTTTTATGTGTAGCTAACTGTACGCTAGAAAATCTGAAAACACAATCTGCAGTTTAAATCAATTGATTTTTAAACTCAGGGTCAATTTATGAAGAGGTCAGCAGCTATGCAGCACTGTTGAGTTCCCTCCTGACAGAAGAGGTGTTATCTACAGCTATGAATCCCACCTTTGAATATCATGATCTTCCTCTCTGTTCCCCTTGGCCCCTGTCTCCAGCCTCTCCTCCCTGCACCCAGCCATGTTTCTCCTTTACTATCCCCAGACATGCCTTTTTCCAGTTACCCACCAGATGTCCTCAGACTCCCTGTCCTCATTAACCTGACTGCCCTGCCCTTCCACACACCGAGTTTCTCATTATCTCAGCCAGCACCTATGCTAGCTCTCATCTGCTTTTGTTCCTATGCATGTCCAATTTCATTTTCCCTTTGTATTTTTATAGTTGCCTTCACCTGCTTATGTGTCTGTCTGCCAAGACATAATCTCATCTGCTTAAAGGCCTGATATTTTTATATTAAAGCACCTGCACTGCATCACCTTATGAATCTGGGTATCTGCATTTGGGTCCTCCCTGCCTGTATTGCTACCACTGTGTCACTGACTGGCATTTTTTTTTAGCAACTAATGTGAGAGATGTGGGGTATTTTAGTATTTAGAGCCCTTAACAAACTGATGGAAAAAAATGTAACCCTCAGAAATAAAGATTAATTGATTTGTTATTAAATTATTTAAATCCCTTCTTCTATACTCAATACACTAAATAATGATAAAAGGAAAGAAGAATTTTAGAAAATCTGCTAATTCATTAGAAACTGAAAAACTGAAATAGCACATTGACATAGTCTTTACTCTTGATCATCTTTGAGATGTTTCTACACCTTGGTTTGAGTCCACCTGTAGTCAGTTCAATTGACTGTCCATGATTTGGAAAGGCACTCACTTCTTCATATAAGCTCTCGCAGCTGACACTGTACATCCAAACAAAAACCAAGCCATGAGTTTGAAGGAACTGCCTGCAGAGATCAGAGATACAACTGTGTTGAGAAACAAATTTGGGGAAGGCTACAAAAAAATTTTGCTGCTTGGAAGGTTACAAAGAGCACAGTGGCCTCCATAAATCTTAAATGAAGGGACGTTTGGGACACCCAGGACTCTTCCTAGAGTATGTGGAAAGTTGTATGATAATGTTAACACTAAATGCATCATTAAAATGTTCACTGACAATGAATTTCAGTTGTTTTCTATCAAAATGATTACAGTATTATTAAACTTTTGATAATAAATAAATAACATTAAAATTAATGAATTAATTGATACGATTAATTCAAGGGCTTTTGCTGTTTTAGCCAAAGATAAGATTGTGGATCTGTGCCATGAGTTCTGGTGTGGCAGTTAATCCCCAACTGTCCTTGAAAGCCCACCCCAATGATCTCCTGTTTTTTCCCATAGGCTTCTGCTTCTTTCACTGCTTGCTGGGGCTGCACTTCCCGCCCCACCTGATGGTCTTGTTGGCTTGTCTGACTTTCCTATCCTTAGGTAGTAGCAGTGTGCTGGCTCCTCTTGCCTTGATGGCTGTGAATTCTTCCACCAGCAGTGAGGCTGGTAAGCAGAGCTGGGAGGTCTTGCTGTACATGTTGACCACAAAAAATTTGCAGTACAATCCCTCCATTTCTTTCTTTTGAGACATGGAGAAGTCATATAGTAGGAATTGTCATTGCAGTCTGGGTATGATGCCATAATGGAAACACCACACCTTGAACCTTCCAAGCAACTGGTTGTTGTCAGTTGCTTTGTGCCATGTATTTAGTTGAACCACGGTGTCCTTGAGTTTCCTGCTTTGCTTCAGAGTGTTGTCATTTTTCTTTCCAAAGCATTAGATTCCTTGTTACTGGACTGTAGGAATTTTGGACCCTTGGATACTGAAGATGTTTTTGGATGGAACAGGATAATCAGGCTCCTAAATTTCCCAGAGTTTATTTGTCTCCGCGACTGTCACTATTGTCTCCAGGAAATTTAAGATCCACTGTGTTCCCTGGCTAGATATGTAGGCTGCATGTTTTGTATTGTCGTCCGCTTTTGGCCCTCTACATTGCATTCCATTTACCTTTAGTAGTAGGTTCATGGCAGCCATGAACAGAGTGACAGATGGGTACTCTGCCATGATCCCCTTCTTGAGTCTCTGTCATTTGGTGAGGAAATTTTCCATGGTGAACCTCATCTTCAGTAAATCTATCTGTGACATCATGAGCTTGACTAATAGTGATAGTACTTGGTGGTGCTCTAATACCAGATCAGCTAGTGGGGTACGCTTGGGCATATTTTGCTCTTGCTTTTGCTCATTGCCAACAAAACAGGATGATAGTCTTCTGGCAATGATGGACCAATATATTTTCCTGCATTGTCTAGCTGTGAGATCTCTCGAAACTGGCTGAGTCTCAATGGTTCCGGTCTTTGAGAACAAAGCAGCCCTCTGTGTTTGTTGAAAGTCCAAGTTCCTTCTTCTTCTTCGAGAGCACCGGTAACAGCTTAAGTTAGCTCTTTAAAAGCTGAAGACAGTTTTTGTAGATCCTGTAAGTGTTGCCTAATGGTCCTGGAGCAAATCCTGCTTGAGCTTATTCCAATTCTGCCCTTATTTTATCAAGAGTGAAGTCTGCCATGTCGAAAGGGATGTCCACACATCACTGTCCTTTTCAGCTGCTGCTCCTCAAACCACTTGAGTATCTGCAGCTGAAAAGGACAGTTACTCAATGGAATGTCTCTGCTTGGATTTCATGGAGCAGCTACTACACTATCACACTACACTTTTTTCTTAGAACACATCAGTTGCCCACACTTTGGCTTTCCAAGGAGGTCAGATGTGAAATGGAAGGGGTTTTTAAAGAAGGCTTTCCTCTGGGGATATTTCTCTGTTTTTTATGGATTGTCACCATTCTGCAAAGCTGAAGTAGGATTTTTTTAACAGCTCTGAGCTTAGTTAGTTAAGGGCTGCTTTTCCCTCATCATCTGCCCTCCGCTACCTTTTCTTGAGCATCCTTAGTTCTTACCACAATTCTGTGATCTAAAGCTGTCTCCTACTGGGACCTACTAGTAGCTTCACATTTTTGCCTTCCTTCACACCAAAGGCATCTTGGTATGTCTGATACACAACTTGTACCTTAGTCTTTTTTTTCTTGGTTGCATGACCTTTCAGGATGTTGTCCAGGATGATACTCAAATTGTGATCTGATTGTGCCCATGTGTAATGTTTTGCTGTTGGTAAATTCAGCCATGGTCTCTTCTTGACTTCTGGACTTTCAGATGAACTTCCTTGTACTCTGATTTTGAGCAGAGAGATCCAGGGCACTGTGGCTCGCCTCCTTGCCCTGGCCCTCCTCAACTGACAAGCCGTGCTAACTAACTCAGAGGGGGATATCCTATAGTATCCACCATGTTCATATCCCATAAACATGGAAGACTACTGAAAAAAAACCTGAATCATAATTTTTAGAAAACAGATCAAAGTGAAGGCTTATATGTACTGACAGATCAGTTACATGTGCAGTATGACATAATATGTTAATGTGTTGTACCTGTTATTAGACTGGAGATCAGTAAGGGCAGAACAAGCATCTGAAGCATTCTCATTAGCAGCTCTCCAGGGAAGGAGAAGTACTTTACTTCTCGATAGGTCATTTTATACGGGCGGAGTGCAAATCCAAGAACAATACCTGTAGAGAGAAACAGGGTGCATCTGTATATTATGTGTGTCCACATTGCATTGACAAGACTCTGACCCAGTGAGGTTGAGACATTTCCATGTAGCTTGCAGAGGGATACACACCTACAATAACTGCCCCAACTGTAAAGAGCACAAAGGCATTCTTCTTGAGGAAAGCCTGGATGTCCTCTTTGGAGATCTCCTCCACTTTCCTCTTTGCCTTCATGGTACGTATGTGAATTCCCTCCCTGATACGCTGCATCCTGCTGTAGCAAACCAACATATGACTGTTAGTGAAAATAGAAGGTGCTGGCCGATAAATTCATGTCAAGCTCAGGCGAGTGCAGTATTTATCAAGGAACATTTTGGTTTAAAAAGATAGTATGGATCTTTTCAAGTATGTCTCAATACAATACTAATGTCCATATGAATATTTAAAGAGCTACGTTTCTGTAATTATCATTGCTTTTAAGACTGGCTGTGAAGTGATCCCTTATAATGTCAGATAGGAGAGATTATGGACAAAATCCACAGTCCTTCTTCTGTCCCAAAATAAAATTCTAAAGTTCATCTGAATTGAATGAAATGAGTTACACTCATTTGACAGCATTTCTTTGCTGAGTCTTTAGAGTTATAATTCATGGTAGACATTGTGTGTTTCTAGAACAACTTGACTACCCAAGGTTCTCTTAGACAGAATGTGAAATGAATTTTTGCCTCACTGTAGTGGGTGCCAATGGTATAAATTTATCAACAAGGAATGTGTACTAACGTATATATGGTTGGTCCAACACAGCACTTTGCCATATAGTGTCACATAACTCTCTGTTGTAAACTGGACCGACGTTCAGCTTTTTTGACTGATTTTTATTTTAGAGCCCTCTGAGTTGGCCCCGCTGTCAACTTTCTGGCCACATTTAAATGAATGACTGAGCACCGTTCAGCTAGTTCTATTATTTTGGTGAGCCATTTTTCTTGATGCAGTTTTCACTTCATGGAACAGTGTGGCTTGACAGAATTGGATGGAACCATCGAAACAACATAGAGATAAACTGGAACTGTTATTGTGACCAAAAAGAGAAGCTTAGGTTGTGTACCTTGTTGTCATTAATAGTCCAACAGTGGAAAATATGTGGTCAGTATTTGTGATGGCCACAAGGGGGCATAGTTTATGACTGTCCATTGTTCATCCTCCTTTGGGATGAATGACTCCTGGTCTTCAGTAATCCACAATGTGTGAAGTTGTACATGTGTTGTAATGTTGGTCTAAATGTGTCCTATCAGAAACTGAATTTTCTGGCTTTTTTTTCTGCTCCCAAAGAAACTGTCAATGAGCAGATTAATTTAACTCCTTAAGAAAAGACAAAGATTAGACATATAGTGAGCCACATGACATAAATTCACAGAGTGGCTCAGAGTTACTCAGTTACGTGTACCTGGAGCACATTTTACAATCACTGCAGTGCTGCTCAAAAAGGGAACAGTCAGGGGAAACACAAAGATGTAAATTCTTGCTAGAATAAATAACTTTGGAGGACATCCACTATATTTGTCAAGATAAGACTACTGAAGTCGGATTTTAGCTTCTGCTAAACTTTAGAAAGCCTTTTTGCTCAGATCGAAGACCGTTGATTTCATCTTTCATATTAAGTCACAAAGTATGAACAAGAGGATCAATTACAGTGACCAATTTACTCTTTAAACATTTGTATTGACATATGAGTATTACATTAACATAGACTTGAAAAAATCTAAACACAGCCTTTAATATGCATACGTATCACTTAGACTCTCATCTTAGATTTATCTCCAGTGCAACAGCCATTTATATAGAACAAAAATTTATGAAATAAAGATATTGTTTTACATCTAATCTCAAGTAGTATACTACTTGAGTATAGGACATAGGACATATGGAGACTCACTCTACTCCAAATGCTCTATTTAAAGGGTCAGTTCATCCCAATAACAACATATTGTCTCTAGCACCTCCCATGGATTCTAATCATGGTTATAGTTTTGGTTTTATTTGCCCAAATTTATAGATATTTTCATCAGAGATTTTCACTATCAAGTTTTTGCCAGTGTAATTAATCACTGTTATGACCACTACAAATTCAATTCCATTCACATCCAATGTATTGGGGTTGAGGCAGATGTTTAATAGGCAGATATCTAAAAACCTGGTGAAATAAAATGAAAATTGTCTGCATATTTTTTGTTTGCTATTCTTTAATATTCATTTATTCACCTTCTTTTACGTTCTTAGACTGCTCATACAGTATATTTTCTTTCTCCCTTCTGTGGAAAATTCAACCAAAGATGCGACCCCCTTTTAGATTAATCCAGTTCTTTGCTGTACAAGAAAACGTTGTCACCACCTTATTTATCACCCAGTGCAAATAAAACTACCAGTGACTCCAGACATGTTACTACAGGACAAAAAGAAAAGTTGTTCATCACATACCTCTTTGGGCTGGTGTTTGTTCTTCAGCACACACTGTTGATGGTTGAACTGGCTGGCCTGTGAAGCAACAGGGAAACAGACTAGGAAGTGCAGGACTTATGTTGAAGCTTCTGGGATTCGGGAGGACAGAGTGACTGGAGATGAAACTCTAAAGTGAAGCACTCTGAGTGTGTGGGAAAGAGTGCTCTCCTGCACTAATTGCAAAGGTGGGAGGGGAGACATCCAGAAGAGAGACAGCCAGAGGGAGGGAACGAGACTAAGAGGACATATTAGAAAAAGGTCCTCCCATAATAACACTGTTAGCCCTGTGACACAGTTTCAGGTAAAAACCAGATATATTGAAAATTTTGTTGAGAGTTGTTATGAAAATCATAATAGAATTATTTACCTGGGGAATGATCAAGCTAAAATTAGATATCTTCCTCTCCTCTCCTCCCCTCTCATCTCATCCTCTCCTATTTTCTTTTTCTCATCTCATCTCTCCTTTGCTTTCCTTTATATATATTTTTTTAACATTCTAGCTTGTGTTAATTGAATCTTTACATTGTAGAGACACATACAGAATTGTTTCTGGCATAAAACAATAAGCAAGTTTAATTGATATGCATCATCTCACTTGGGAAGTGTTATAGTTTAAGGTAATTCCACAGAGTAAATGACACACCACAATTAGCTTAAAAAAGTAGAACTCCCTTGTAATAAGCGACCTCACTGTATGGAAAAATATTCCCTGGAGACATTGAATATAATTAGTGAAGAATACCCCTCAAATAAGGTCACATAGCCTTTTACAAACAGTATTTCCCTGTTCACTGCCACTCTAATGAATGAAAAATATCAATAGATGTTTGTTAGAAATCCAAACGATCTCAGAAGGATCTACTTGTTTAAATTCTTGTACAATTATAAATATAATTTTTAGAACATTTAGTTTATTTCTTAGTCCACATATTTACATCTAAACATAAGTTGCAGGTGAGCCTCGATGAGCTAAAACAATTTAAATTCAAATCCCAATGATCGAATTCTTTATGTCCACATATCCATGGCAGAAATATGCTCTGTTTGGAGGATCTCCATGTGTAAAAGTCAAAAATACTATAATGTAAGATTGCCTGTCCTGCATTCAAAATTGTTGAATTGTTTTGGTTTTGCAGTATGCAAGATCCATTCTAATCAACCTTCTTTTGGTAAAAAGCTCTAAAAAGCCACTGTACAGTACCTGCTCTGCATCACATAGAAGACATCAACATTTTGATTCCAGCTAGTGTATATAGTGGAGCACTTAGCAGCTGAAGAGCCAGATATTTCCCTCGGGACTTGGTAGAGACCAAAAACAAAACTAAAAGGGAGTGAATACTGGACTTGTCAGGTGGCGAGAAACACAACTCAAAACAAACACTAATTTCGCTCTTGGTTTGCTGGATGTGTAAACAGGCAAAAATAATTAAATATAGCAAGACCATCAAGACAAAATTTATGCTTGATGAGATAGGTATCTTGAAAAGAAATGAAACAATTTCCATAAAGTTTGATGTTTAGATGATAACCACTTTTATGAGAAGTTCGAGCAATCACCAGTACAACCACTACAAGTTATCAATTCACCAACACCCTATTCCTCACTGTCTCAAACAATACATCATCATCTGGGGCTGCACAGGGCTGTGGGCTTTTACCTTGACTCTTCTCGCCATACAATAATCAATGCACATCTCAACACAGCTCTGTTAACATATATCAGTATGTATATGGGACAAAAATCGTAGAACTCATCTCCGCTAATAATGGAACACATAACAGTAAACAGCTTAATCAAGCAGTGATGTGGTGCAAGACAATAATCTGCAGCTCAAGCACTCCAAAACCCAAATTAATACCATTTAAATCATGCTCCAAAACCCCCATACTTATCAAGGGCAAAACCATATCCATCACTACCCCATTGAAATTTATTTGTATCCAAATCTATGGATACAGTGTATTGAAATGGAACCTCAACACAGACTAGATCATTTAAAAAAGCATAGCAAAGACCTTTCCTTCTATGGCAGCTCAAGACCTCAGCTTCAGTCAGCTTCACAAAAGTCTCCATTGAATTGTCATCATGTCATCCAAAATCACTGCCATCCCACTTCCAACAATAAATCATTTTTATTAAAAAAAAAAAAAAAGTAAAAAGACAAAAAAGAGCACAGAAAAATCATTTCATCTCCCATCTATTGCCCCCTGGTGAATCTATATGTAACTCTTTTGCTGGGTGCACATTATTTACATCTGATGAGGTTGTGGTTATGCAATTCTTATCTGTACAGTGATGTCGAAGTGTGCTGTTACACAGTGTGCTGGGATCTAATTCTGTCAGCTTAGCTGTGTGATTAAGGATGGATTCAGAAACTGAATGATTAGGAAAAATGCTAATGTGTTTTGGGAACCCCTGACCTTTCCTTGGGAGTCATTTCCAAAAAAAATTAATTCAAGAAATATCCAAATATAACAAGCTATCAAACTTGCTGAGTGCATTCATGTTTTACAGAAGATAAGATTTTAGAAACTGCATGAACATTTCTCTGGTGTCTCCCTCAATCAAAATTGCTGAACACATTCATGCTAATAATGGCCTAGACCCTTTTGAATTTAATGACCCATTACATTTCAAGCTCCACTTCTGTCTATAATGTTTTTATTGTATGATTTTAGAGAGTATAGTACCACTGGACATTTAGATGTTTAGTCTTATATATAGTCCTATATGGAGGTGAAAATCTACTTATTTCAGTTCTAATAAAGTGAAAAATGAGGCAGAAGATTTGTGCAGCACAAAGAACATATTATTCAACCCTTTTGGAAAATACTGCAGTTTCCATCACTAGTGGACTAAAGTCAACTGTATGTTGACACCTCTATTCCATCTCCCCTGGAGTGTGTTTTTTCACAGTCCTTTTATCTTACACAATACAGCTGGAACTGTCATTATAACAGGCATGTGTTGAAATTTGCTAATGACTCACTGTCTCTTAAATGATAACGAATCTGAATATGGACCAGTTGTTGATGGCTTGTAATGAATTTTATCTCAAGATGTATGATTGACATATTAATGCAGGTGAAACCCACTTAAATGGTGGATTGAAATAATATTTTAATGGTCAAAAGAGTGTAACAAATTTGTAAATAATCAAATCTCAAAATCTCCAAAATGTCTTTAACTACAAATGCATTAAAAATGCTTTTTGAGTATGTAAAGCACTTCGACTTATAACATTTAAATTTGCCAAGACAAAGCTGGTATTTCTGCAGGAGCATGGCCTAAACAACCTGTTAGGTGGCTCTGGTCAAAAAATTAGATCTTGACTCAGGGCCCATCTATATACAGGACCTTATCATTGGGTAAAAAATGTAGGGTCTTCATGTGTTAATATTGTGCTTAAGCAGGGCAATTCCTGAATAACTTTGAAATTATTCAAATAACCACAAACCAGTTCAGAAACAACAGACTTGGGGCTTTTGAGGAACCTCAAAAAAGGTGTGAAGAGGGCCTGACCCAGTGATTCAGAGTACATGTGGATGAGGTTTGTCCTTGCGTCAGATTGTGACTGTGTATAGAGTAAGTCCAGCATGATTCTAAGCAAATGTGCACCAATATTACCTCATCAGACATTCTGAGGTTGTTCAGATTCAAGACCTCATAAGCTGTAGTTGTCAGTGTTCTCATAAAACATTCCTTTATTTGAAAAACTTCAAAACTTTCATCCGTATTAACAAACCTTAATAGAAGAAAAGCACTCAAACAAAGATGCAACATTGCAGGTATAACTTTAAATAAAGCTTGTTCAAGTTTGCCAAGCTTGCTAGTCCATTCGAGCTAATTGCCAACCCCTATAATCAAGTTTATGAGTTTCAGAGGGGCTCATTGCCTGATTTATATCTGTTATACTTTATACAACTGAAATTTCTTAAAACAAAGTGAAATTACCCGGAATTTATGAAGTTTCCTTGTTGGTGAACTGCCAAGGACCAATGTGTCTTATAGTTTTCTCAGGAATTACAAACGTTTAACCTGTTTTATGAGGATCTTCTGACCTCTACTGGCTCCGGATTTATTTATTAATTGTGTTACACAGTGACGGTTACAGGTCATAGTAGTTGATTTATTTTAACCTATTAATACAAAAAAAGTTTATAACTAAATAAAAGTGGCTGTGTCCCATCTGACAACTGCATAGAGCTAGGTCCTGCTTCACTGGAGAGTCATGATCCCATATTTTTTGTAATATCTTATGTTGGCAATATGGAACAGATTACAGACTGCCCTTTAACTTTTGACAGTTATTGCTTCACTTCACCCATTTTTTACATTTAGTTAAGTATGCAAATGCAAAGCAGTTCATATTTTAGTGCAAATCAAAACAACTCTCTAAATGAACTGTAAGTGTGAGAAAGTTTAGAAAAAGCAACTGGGCTCATGGTCATAGATTCCATTGAGCACAATGAGGTCATGGTATCTGTGTTTTTATTTATTTATATATTTTTTAATTTTCTAGGGGGGTTAATGGAATCAGCAACTTGGGGGACATTCATATTCTACAGTTGAAAAAAAAAATCCCCACAGTAACACAGTGGGTACTTTATTGGCTAATTTCAATATTTTTTGACCCTACATGTAGATGCGACTTTATGCAAGTAAACAAATAAATACATAACATACCAAGTGGTACCTAAGCAGAATTTCAAATGGAGAGGGCCTCGAAACAGCATTTAGACCTTGCATTGCACATTGTGAAATAAAACTTACAGGAAAATATAACCGAAGAAATAAAGACTGGGAAATTAAAAGAAGCAAAACGGTTTAAAAGAAGGGCGAGGGTAGACGTCTGGGCTCGTTTTCCGTCTGCAGCAGGAATGAGCTGTGTTTGTGGTAGATTTTTTTTAAATAATTTCCCCACTCTTTCGCGTGCCTGTGAACGCACCACCCTAATGGACGGGAGCGCCCGCAGCCAATCAGAGGCCGCCGGACGCGCCGACGCGCACGCAGCCACACGCACGCGCACGCAGCTACGCGGCAGCTCGCGGGGGTTGCCGATGTCGTCTCGCGCTGTCCTTTAACTTTCACGTGCGTTCGCTCGCGGGTTAAAGGCGTCGGGACCTGGCGCGTGCGACGGGGCCTCAGCGTGCGTTGTGGCGCGAGGGCGCAGTCGGAACGTGCCCTATGCGGAACCGCTGCTCCTCGACGGGAGCGGGCTGCTAGCTGCTCCTAGCCTTCAGGCTCGGCTGGTAACGCAACGTTAGCCGTAACCTTACCTAACACGGCCGGGGGGAAACCTAAATAACCGCCAGGAGAACTGGTTTTTCGCTGTTTAGTTACTTGCCGGAGAAGATACTCGACTCGGACATTAATCCCACCAAGTTCCAAACGGGTCACCTGATCGCAGGGGCAGCGCTCGGCGGACCTGGTGACCTTCCTTGACAGCTGGGTGTGTTTGTGACTTGACTCCATGGCTTTCGTGAATGGACACTAACTACATCTGGCCAGAGGACTGACATGACCCGGTGTGTCAGCTGCGTCACGGCAGTACCGAGCAGGACCCTTATCAGGCGCTTACAACTCGACGCCCAGTTTCCTTTCGTTTCGTTTCGTTCATGGTTGTGTGTTCGCTCCTAAGCATGACCCGCTGTTCAGTGGTGAACTTGGTGATTCTTGGGAGTCGGGCTCCCAGCCTGCTGTATGGAAACTCGCTTCGTCCCCTCCACACTTCAGTATGCAACACTTCCTCACAGCCGAAAGCTGGATTCAGACCGGAAAAAGTAGCAGTGGTTACAAAGACGACGAGGTACGAGTTTGAACAGCAGCGGTATCGCTATGCAGGGCTCTCCGAAGAAGACTTAAAACAGCTGGTAAGACTGCATTTCACTTTGAGCACGACTGGGATGCCCCAGGCCAAACAAACGCCTTCATTTAACCTGTCACCCGAGTTTTTGAGTTTTGCTGTGCCTGTGTTTTGCAGCTTGCTATGAAGGGCTCCAGCTACAGCGGCCTGCTAGAAAGACACAACATCCACACTCACAATGTAGAACATATTGTGAAGTGCCTGCGGTAAGATGTGGCCCGACACAGAAAGACAACCGTATTCCTCAGAGGCAGACGGGGGAGGTTTGCTGATTCACAGTCGGGACACAATTTGTAAAAGTATGTTTACTGATAAAATGTTTGCAGGAAAGAAGGAATTGACGTACGAGTTGTGAAGAGAGGAGAATATGATGAAGAAGTAGTGCGATGGGCAGATGCCATTCTCTCTGCTGGAGGTAGGAATTTTACATTATTTGGTCATTTGGGTTTCCAATGTTTGAACAGTTTCATTGCAGGAATGTCAGAATCTGTACATGTAGGGTGTTATGGTCATTGCCACAACTATTTGCTTGAGTAAATGAACAGTGAATCAAGGACTCTTCCTTGGTCACCGTCTTTTGTGTCCAGGCATGACATATAGAATGGGCGAGACTCTTTCAAATCGAGGGGAAAAGAGTCACATGAACGAAGGCATCAGACAACAGATGCAAATACACAATACAAGTTCTCTAACTGCAGTTTGTTTTGTTAGGTGATGGGACAATGCTACTTGTTGCCAGTAAGGTTTTAAGCAAGGACAAACCAGTTATTGGAGTAAACACTGACCCTGAGAGGTAAAGCACTGACCTTAACACTGTTCGAGAGTGGGTTGGATTGTTTAATGGTTAAAGAAAAGATGGATCACTTGTTGTATTGTAGCTCTTTTAAAAATAATGGACCAAACTCATTAGGAACTTAGTCCATAAGCATTTGAGTAAGCTTAATTCACACTAACAGACCTCTTATATTCAGCTGAGTTCATGATATTTCTCTCTTTCATCTGAAGGTCAGAAGGTCATCTGTGCCTTCCTGTACGTTACACTAGTGCCTTCCCAGAGGCACTGGAGAAACTCTGTCGTGGTGAGTTCAGGTGTGTAATTACCCACAAATGATCTGAGTGCTTTTGTGCTTCCTTCTGATGAACATGCTGCTTTGTCCCCCTATGTGTGCTCTGTCATTTAACTTCCATCATTTTTTTTCCAGCTCATTAGTGACAGCCTACACATGAGTTACTACTACTGCTACTAGAGGTCACTGTATCTGTAGTTTTATACTGAACCTGTTGCTCAGGATTATTTCACTGAAGTGCAAGTCAGAGAGATTTGCAAAACTCACCAGTAAGAATTGATCTAGTGCTTCTCGGATCAAAAGATATCCTCTTTAGGTTAACACCTAGATACTTTTGTCAGTTACATAATGTTTTTGTTTCAACAGCATTTTTATTTACTTTATGTAAACATGAAGCAGGTACCGACTACAAATCACTATACTACCCAGCCTAGTTTGCAAACAAATTCATATCAGTGTTAACCTGTAACCTGTACAACACTAAATCAGTTCTTACTGGGTCTCTTCTATTGCTTTTTTTTTTTTTTAATAATTTATTTCATTATGTATGGAGTCAGTTCTCATATGGCAACCTGTTTTAAATTGAATAAAGTAATTATGTCAGTCTCAAGCATCTTTAGAAGCAGGGAGGGCAATAATGATTGTCTGATGAACTGAGGCCAGTTCATTGATAATCCACCACAAGTCTTGTAAAGCAAAGAGGACACATGAACCAAATTACTGAGCCCGCTGAAACTATAGTTTAATTAACATTCACAAAAACTAATCATCTCTACATAACTCCTTAGCATTTTAAATCACTGTTTTTTTATACAGCATACTTATTGTTGGATGTAATCCAGTTCTCTCATTAACCTTGTTTCCAGCAGAAGCAGGCAGCTGTATGAAGGCAACTGTGGCCCTGTTCAGACCAGGCATTAATACGCATCTTGGGTAAACTGATTTCAAGTGGACAGCTTCAGGTGTGAATGCGTCTAAGGCGCATTGAGGATATATTCAGATCTGTTTACTCAGACCACATTTGGAATCGGTCTGGGTCACATATGGCCACATTCTGTTAGCAGTGTGTACACAAATGTGTCCTGGGCCACACTGAAGCCTACTCCACTCTGCTTAAGTGGACTTATCTACTCATTCGCAAAATAAATACAAGTCATAAAATTGGGTTGGCTGGCTTCGTCTATGACATCTTAAAATTTCGAAAAGCCGATATAGATATATATTTCATTGCATTTAGGAGGGGAGGTAAGATCCAATCACATGTGGTCATGCATGTGGAAACACATTTTAATGCCCAATGTGAAATGACGTGTAGAGCTGTTCACTTCTCACCTAAGACACATGTTAATGCCAGGTATGAACACAGCCGCTGCCATTATGTTTGGCCTAGTTGTCCTGCTAAAAGACTCAAGATCTTTGCCTCAAACCTAGTTTTGTTTCACTGGATATCACATTTGGCTCTAAAAGTCCTTGGTAAACTTCGGATCTTTCCTTTGATATATTCAATATTTCCAGTACCAGAGGAGGCAAAGCAGCTCCACAGCCTGATAGAACCTCCACCATGTTTTAGTGTAGGTAGGGTCTCCTTTTCCTTATGGGCTTCATTTCATCACCTATAAACAAACTGATGCACTGCATTCCTACAGAGCTCTACTTTGCTGTCATCTGTCCATAGAACATTATCCCTGAGAGACTGTGGACTATCTATGAAAGTTTTACAAACAGTAGTCCTGCCTTTTTATGCCTTTCTTCCAATAGTGGTGTCTCCTTGGCCTTCATCCATGGAGCCTTACTTCATTTAGTGTGTTGTATGGTACAAGCTGAAACCTTCTTTCCAGATTGGTCCAGATCAGCCTGAAGATCTTAGATGTCTTGTGTGGTGTTTTTTCCACAGTCAGCATCAACCTTTGCAGACTTCTCTCATTGAGTTTCTTCTTAGTGCCACATCCTGGAAGTATCTTAACATTTTTATGATTGTTAAAATTCTTGATAACATTACAAACTGAAAGAGTGATTTTAAGATTGTTGGTGGTAGCCTTTGGAATTATGTTTGTTTGTTTTTCTTTTAAATCTTTTTTGATGGTGCTCTGATGCTCTCAGACAAGTTTCTTGACTTCACCATTTTGAAAAAGAAACTGGAAACAATTACCCTCTTTTTATGCAGTAAAACCATCATTCATTTGTGAATTGAGGGCCTTCGGAAGCATTTTGCTTTGCAGTTGTTGAGTAGTGGAAATTTTACTAAATATTTTGAGTATTAACAAATGGTTAATTTGCATTTATTTCTGAAGATATTCTTAATTCTGTACTTAAACTTCAGGAGTGACTATTTCAACAAGGACTGTCTACGTTTAACTATTTTTTTTTCTTAATTGAATTGAGTCACTTGCATTGCCTAATACCAGACAGTGTCTCAGTGAGAATCTCAGAAAAAAATGAAAAGAGGGCACACCAAAAATTAAAATAAAATGTCATGCTTTCACTGAATTCACTTTTTGCTTCAGAGTTTAACTTAATCATTTAACAGATGATCAGTGGTGCAGTTAAAGCCTAATGTTGTTTTGACACTGCAGGTCTTGTTCCCTCACCTCTCCTGTTCTATGCTCAGGTGGCTTTGGCGTCAAAGGATCCGTATGCATTTAGAGGGCACGGGAATCAATCCCACGCCGGTGGATCTGCACGAACAGCAGCTGAGCCAGGAGCAGCACAGCCAAGCCCACCGCATCACCACCATGGACAGCCAGCGACGTACGACTGCAACAGCTAACTTGTGTACTTGTCCCAATGCTTCTGTCTGTGTTTGTCGTCCTCTCTGCTTTCTTGACTTGCTGTGCTTTTGCATTAGTAGAAATATGTGGATTATGAGTAGATTGATTTATATATCAGGAGATTGATCACTATGTATCTGTAAATTATTTTGTTCTCCAGTTGTTCTTCTACTAATTCAGTAAGATTCTCAGGGACAGGAACGCTACAGGAGAGCTTCTCCAAGTCCAGTCTCCTTCCAATCAGAGGCCTGAATGAAATCTTCATTGGAGAATCTTTGTCTTCCAGGTACCTCAGTCGTCTAAACAGATGCATATAACTCCATTTTAAACTGGTGTACCTGTGTCTGTGCATGTCGTAACCTTCATTAATCCCCAGCCCCTTCATGACCACCCTGCTCGTCCCTCCAGCACTCATCAGAGAAATCTTTGTCCACCACAGGGTGAAGTTAAAACCCTACAAACACCATGTTAACCTCTTGCTCCATAGGGCTTCCTACTATGAGATCTCTGTGGATGATGGGCCATGGGAAAAGCAGAAGAGTTCAGGACTCAGCATTTGTACAGGAACAGGATCTAAAGCCTGGTAAACAGAAGTACAATCAACTTTCAGCTTTTCATGAAGTTGGGACATTAGTACCTAGAGAGACAGCATTTTAGTTCATCTTAAGCATAGCACAAGAGGCTAACCCCCCCCCCCCAAAAGGCCAAGCCATACAGGCCATACAGGCTGAAATTGCACACAATTTGCAAACACTTAAAGAACACACTTATTTTGATAGTCTTACCTGTAGTTCAGCTGAAGCGTTTATTCGAGGGTGGTGATAGGGGAAAGGTCGTGGGGTCATTAAAGAGGAGTTTACCTCCTTGAGAGCATTTAAGATGATCATAAAAGTTACTCTTGAGGTCATTGTGTCAGTTCTTATTCACTTCCATACATAGTAATAAGACATCCCATGTGTTAGCCTATTTCAATGCACTTTTCAGCTCATTCATGATTTTCTATTTTGGTGTCCACAGGTCATATAACATCAACAAACTTGCTGAACAAGCTGTGGAGGAGGTTTTAAAAATTGGTACGTATCTGTACAGGCATTGACAAAATCTTTTTTAAATCAAAGTTTGAAGTACCCTGGGTTTTTCTCCAGAAATGTTACCTAACGTCACTGACAAACAACATATCATGTCTTTTCTCTCAGGAAAGTCCCTAACAGGTCTTGATATTCCACTTAACCGTGAATTCATTGAAAAGGGTGAGTTGATAGTCTTCCTGTCTTTATTGTTGACATGTAAATTTTAAAGCACTTTGGTTTATGTGATGATGGTATCTGTATGTACAGTTACTGATAAATACAACGAGTCTCTGGTGTTTGGGCCAAGCGACAGACGCGTGTTCTACAGCATCAGGGAGCCCATTGTCAACAGGGTGTTCTCCAGCAGTCGGCAGAGAGGCTTTGCCAGCAAGTCAGTTGATGTTTCTCAGTTTCACAATGAAAGCTAGAGTTCAATCAGTAGAGAAGCTGTAAAAATCTAGGTTCTAAACCTTTTTTTGAACTTTGCTCCTTCAGGGTGTGTGTCCGCTCTCGGTGTTGGGATGCCTGCATGGTTGTTGATGGTGGGACTTCATTTGAATTCAATGATGGTGCCATTGCTACAATCAGCATGAGTGATGAGGATCAGCTCCGGACAGTGGTTCTAGAAAACTGAAATGAAGAGCACATGACACTTAACTAGTTCTCTCCAGCCAATATTGTTCAAAGGGATGTGGTCAAAGGGAAGAACCAGTTTTTAGTTTGCAGCCTCTACAAACATTGAACATTTTTATACCTGAGAAAAGGGTATCAATGTAGTTGTTTTATTAAATGTGTGCATTGTGCATTTTTCCAAGTTAGATATTTTGAACCATTTTTTTGTTTTTTATCTCTTTCCCACTATCCCTATGTTCTGACACCCCGATAGATTATAATGACTATAATCCATTTTGTAGATACAAGCAAGATTTTTGTACTTACTTGCTACCATTAACCGTACCACATCAAAAGTGATTCTCTAAGCCGAGGACAAGAAGAAAAGAGATGAATGCTCAGGTATAAGGTTGTAAACATGTCTCTTTTCTTTTTGGTCCATTTTGGTCAAAGCGATGACTTCTGTCATTCATTCTGTCAATAAAATCTGTACCTAGCTTTGATTATGCATGTCTATCTGGGGATCAGATTGAAATGGACAGAAGATTGATAATTATTTACTTATCATTATTATTGACATTTTTTCCTTACTAAATCCTAATTAATCAGACTTCCTTCTGACTTCCCTGCCCATGGCTCTGTCCTAAACTAAATCTACTGTCTTAAAAAAGTGGTCACAAATATATTGTATTTTTTTTTTCTTTTCATATAAAGGATCAGCAATTCCCTAAAGCACCTGGGCAGTGAGGTTTTTAATCAAATGTGACTCAAACAGGAGGAAATAGTGCATTTGTTCGGGGACATTTAGTATATGGAGCATTAGGATGGTGTATGTGGGACAGAGTCAAACTAGTGTGTGTGTGTGTGTGTGTGTGTTTTCAGGGTAACAAAAGCAAATGTCACCCAGTGCAACAGTGTGGCTCATTGATGTGTTTTTAATAGTTTTTGGACAACAATGGAGCTCTATGGTACAGAGGAATGTCAGGCTTTGATACACACACAATAATCGATAGTTGTTGGCAAGATAGAGGCAGTGTTGATTTGGATCTGCACATAGGATTTGTTGACAATCGGAAATATCTAGAATATCCATTCAAAACAGTCATTTTGTTGAAGGATATATAAAATTATACATCTATCTATATATCTCTGTATAAAATGTTCACACACACGCAAACAAAGAGTAATGGCTGTAGATTATGGATTGTTCACTGACTAAAGCTGACTGTTGTTGAAGATTATATTAGAGTATTTTTGTAGCTGTATCTGAGTCATGTGGGTGCAACAGAAGAGAAGCTGGGGAGGGATGAATGAATACTAATTACTGAATTTTGTGCTTTAAAGGGCTTTTTGTCCAGGTTCTAGGTCTAAATTCTGTCTTGCAACCCTCCCAAGACAGGAAAACTCATTTTGGAAATGCTACTGAAACTGCATGTGCCCAGGGCTCATATCTCCATAGCACAAACAAAAAAAATAACCTGTATCTGATATAAATGTATAAAAACACTCTTTTCCGACTAAAAACACTCAGCACTAAATGCTTTGAAAATTCTGTTAAGTGATTCTGGAATCTTAAGGAGGACAGTTTGATGACACTGGTGTAGTTATGCTGATTTTAAATATTTGATACAGATCAGGAAGGCCTCTTGTAATTCCACTTCATCAGTAAAACATTGTTGGTGCAACTCTTAACACCTTCTCGAACTGGACTCTGGACCAGGAGTTTTTCTTTTTGAGGACTTTATAAAATGATTGTAATGCGTGCCAAAGGCATCGGTTCCTCATTGAAATCATGTGTCACTATGTTGAGAAGTTTTTATTTTAATCAGATAAAGTTGTATTGAAAAAAAAGCTTTTGTGTTCTTATATCAACTCATTACTCTTTCTCTATCATCTGCAGTAGACCTGTGACTAATGTGCTGTTAACTGTGTGTGAGTATTTAAACTGAAAGGATCAGTTAAGATTGGTTCACCCATATAACAAAAAAAAAGATTACTCTTTGACTGGTTGACATTGGTGGTTTTGTTTAGGTTTGAGATATCTGCCTGAGACATTTTTTATTGACCTGCTGGGAAGTAGTTTCAGTGTTGATTGTGAGACTGACTGTAAACAGATGTTACAGTTTAAATCTTTTAATGAAATGACTCCCACCTCCATTGTATCATTTTGGGAGAGAAATAGATTTTTTTTTTTAAAAAACCTGAGTGAAAGAGGTGATGACATTTGGATGAACTGACCCTTTAATTTCCACTGTCTTAACATGTTCTACTAAATTTAGTCACAGTAATGCGCGATGCTTCAGATATAATACGGTCTAGTAAATGCCTAATGTTAAATATCCTCATAATAATAATGGTTAACATTTCATAGGAACTCTGCTGCTGGGAGCTATAAATTCTTTGAGATTGATGCAAATGAAAAACGACTTTTGGACATGGTGTCATCTGCAGCTAATTTGCATGGCCTTATTGCTCTAAATCAAGGGTTGTCATTTTGTTATGCTGTAGCCTTGTCCTAAAAGTATTTCAATTCATTTCCCCCCTCATCAATCTACAATCAATACCCCAAAGTGACAGAGCAAAGACAAATTTTAGAAAGTTTTGCAAAGTGAAATCTCACATCTATGTATTCATAGATGCATGCTACACATTTATAAAATTTAGCTAATTCCTCCCATTGCCCTTTGAGAGGTTTCTACACCTTGATTGGCGATAAAAGCTACTTGAAGTTACCAGGGAAAAGAGAAAACAGCTAAAGGACTCTGACTTTTAGAAAAACAAGATTCTTTGGTCTGATGAAACTAAGATTGACCTGTTTGACCTCAATTTTAACTGGAGAAAAACCCAGCATCATGTCTAGAGGAAACAAGGCACGGCTCATCACCTGCCCAATACCATGCAGACAGTGAAGCAGCATCATGCTGTGAGGGTGTTTTTCAGCAGCAGGGACATGGGGTTGCCCAGGGTTGAGGAAAACCCAAAAGAGCAAAGTACAGAGGTATCCTTTCTAGTTTCTAAAATTCAGTTTTCACTTAGTCATTATGTGGTATTGTGTGTAGACTGATGAGGAAAATACTCTATTTAAGTTTTTAGCATAAGTCCATGAAATAAGATTAGAAAAAAACGAAGGGGTCTGAATACTTTAACTAGAGTTGCATTCAGTAGAGTGCAGATCTCCATCAAGGCCAAATATTGTTGAAAATGTTGAAAAATGCCCTGTATCGCAATGGCAAGGAAAGTGGTAAAAATTCCTGGAGCCGCACCAAAATTAAATGGGTTCTTCCTTGGTCCAACACTCCATCCCTTCACCAAGGTTGGTGTCAATCAGTTCAGTACTTTTTCCACAGTCCTGCCAACCAACGAACAGGTATGTACAGCTGTTTGGGGTTTTTTTGTTAAAAAAAAAAAAAAATCAAGTTCGAAAGAATTCGAAATGACACATTTCATTTGAGTGAATTTATTAACTTTGACATTTATGGTGTAGAACCAAAAATGCTACCGCACACTGGTTCTCAGATGCTTTGTGTTGTGACTGTCCACTCAGGATGGATTTGCTCACTAATGAGCTTGATTTTCATATGCTAACAAGATAACTAGCTTAGTTAACAGTTTATAGGGAATGCTATAGATCAAGCTCGTAGTCAAGTTTTAAAGCCCCCACTACTGGATCATAAGGCAAACTACATCAAATGGTAGTTTTCACTTATAGACTAAATTTTTAATTTTGACATGTTATTACAGTTTAAATATTAATTAATTCACCCAGGTTTCAACAAACGTTTAAAAAAAAATAGATGACCTTTTGAATGCACTGTACTTTCTGGGTCAAGAATGAACTTTCATGCTCATCACAGAGAATTACAAGCCAATTTAAACCAATGAAAACAAGATGGCACAAGAAGAACAGTTTGTGTAATTCAGTGATTTACTTTTTAAGACTCAGAAGGGAAATGAATAAAAATTAAAACTTGTATTCCATTAATGTTTAGTCTGTCTATGGAGTGGTAATCTAGAGTACTGACCATACAGCACATCTTCACTGATACATGTACACTGGCATAAAGAGAACTGTATAAAAGCAGCTGCTGTCCAGCTGAAGTCAAATGTGGATTGATAACCTGGTGAGCAGTGAACACTTCTACACTGTTCAGGTACATTTACAGCAACACAGTGAGACTATTGGTAACCCTGCATATAAAAATAGTTTCTCTTTAACAATGTGGTTCATTAGGAACATCAACAAAAGGGTTTGGAGATTCAAGATCCACATGTATCATTTTACATAAAACCTATTCTCATTAAAATCAACTCTCTTCTCATTATTACAGCTGAAAAAAAGAAGATTTTATCATCATATCAAAATGTCTTAGGACTCAACTGTCCCAAATATTTATAGACACTGTTAATACTTTCCAACAAGAACTGCATTCAATATCCAAATCTGATTTCCTAAATAAGGAATGACATTTCTCTACAAGCTTGCATGTTCAGTACTTAAAGACATGGTCCAGTAGGTGACTTTTAGTACTGTTAATGCCAACCAACACTAAAAGCATATTCTGTAGCAGCAAGAAATGCTGAAACATGGCCCCATCACTGCACAAGCTGAACTCCCAGTATGTATGCTGGAATACTGCAACATCAGACACTTAGCAACAGAGACTAACTCAGTTTGAACCTCAGTCGACACCCCCTGTTCCACATAGTGTGGTCGCTGAAGGAGCCGATGAGCCTGCTGGTGGGTGTAGGCCGGGCGATGCCAGAGAATGGCCTGGAGTTGATGCAGACATGGGGCATCTCTTTCTTAAGAGAGGGCAGGTGGCCATCATTTACAAGGCCGAAAACATCCAGGAGGCACAGCATGGGGAACGTCTTACCCAGGTCCCTGAAAGCATGATGCAATTTAGGTTTGGATTTCTTGACTAAGTGATTCAAAGTTACACAAGCAGGGACAGCAGCCGGGGAACTTACGTGAGAGCAGCAAGATGAATGTGATAGCAGCGACTCAGGGACAGATGCAGCAGATTCTTGAGTTGTGCGAGGACTGAGAAACAGTCTGCCATCAGCAGAGTGCTGTCACTGTAACACAGAGGAACAACAGTGACTAACGTAGGACAGACCTTGAGCCTAAAGTTGCAATCATTGTTCATCGGCCACCAAGTGGCCAAAAATAAATAAATCAATCAGACAACACAGCATAGTATACCGCAATAACACTGGTTAGAAAAACAGTTGCTCATTTACACATCAAGCAGACAGAAAACAATTTGCAGTATTGATGGTCAACTGTAATTCCGATATTGATCCTCCTTTTAGCGCTATTTGTAATATTTTCAGAGTGCACATTGTTTAAAAAAAAAAAAAAAAAAAAAAAAGGGCATACTTGAGGTTTGTACAGCAGAATTTCTCCCGCTTTAATGGACAAGCATTTGAATCCGACTGGACAGTAATTAACTAATCATTCAAACTGCTCAAGAGGAATGGAATCTTACCTTAGATCTAGAGTTTGAATACGAGGGCATCTCACCACCAGCACCTTCACATCTGCAAACAGAGATACTACACTGTTATGTTGGATCAAGACTAGTTTGACTATAGCAAAGTCTGTTTCTAATCATTTTAAACAAAGCCACAGTATCAAGACATGCACTGTAGATGTCTGCCGTACAATGTTTGAGCCACAGTGAAGGTCCAGGGGCATGCTGCTTTCCCATCTGTTTTTCCATTAATTTGCATGCTTTAGTAAATTCACACCAGATCACAAAAAATCCTAGAAGTCCTCAAACTGATCTCAGTATAATCACTTGGCAGTGGGCTAGCAAGAAAGCCAGACTATAGAATTCTTTTTGCAGTTCCGAGTTAAATTTGAAACAAAAGGAGATCAAGTCTGAGGCATGCTGATGCCTTAAGACTGGCATAGGCCTTATATTCTTGTGAATAGCACATTTTGCACTTATTTCAATGTCATTAAGCACAAGTCACTATCATACAGTGCCTTACTAATATAGCAATCATGTCAGTAACTGGATTCGATTCAAACTGACAGGTGAAAAAAACCTGCAGTACTCAAAGGGTGATTGCTGTAGCCAGGTCTATAAAAAAGGTCCATATGCATTTGGATAGTGACACAATATACTTAATACTTTTGGTCTGGGCTCTGCAATAAGATAATGGGCTTATTAATAACCTAGCTCTGCTTCTAACACTTTGTAATGGACTGATGCGATGCTAATTTGAACATTCCTCACTTACCGTCTAGTGTGAGGCTCTCTCTGTAACCGCTGAGGTTAAGGTGAGTAACACTGGAACTCAGGTTATTGACAACACTCTTCACATGATTACTGTTGAATTCACACCATGATATGTTCAACTGCTCTATACTGCACAGAAAAATAGAACAAAAGCAAAACATGCAGCATTAGGAAACCAAAGAGAAGGGGGATGAATAAAAAAAAAAAAATCACCTGTTATTTGGATAACAGGGTTTCGACGGTTGAAATGTGATGTTCAGCTTACCTGGAGCAGCATCTGAACATGTCAGCCAGAGCAGGAGCAGAGAAGCCCGAGCAGCCGCTCAGGTTGAGCTGCAGCAGGTTTGGGTTCCTGGCCAGAGAGCTGAGAAAATGAGAGACAGGACAAATTATCAAATATCACCCATGTGAATCAGTCAGAGATAAGATCCCATAATGTTCTCATTTCAGAGTAGATTACATTGACTTACATTCATTTCCTGGAGTACTTAGTATAACCATAACATCCCCTTGACTAACCCTAAACCTAGCCCTAACCCAAGTCCTTAACCCTAAAATTTAACGATTTACATTATTGGGACTTTGATTTTGTCCCCAAAAAAGGAAGTTGTGAGACCCTACAATGTGACTGGGTAAACAGGTTTTGGTCCCCACAACATGACCGATACACATGCACAACAAATCTATGATAATGAAGCTGCACAAACTGTCTTTAATTACATTTCTGCTATTACACATATCAAATAAGTTACCTCATAAGTTACCTTGGGTAAAAAAAAATGATATAAGTTGTTAGGACTACACAACAAATTACACAAAAAATGAAACCGATACTAAATTGTAAGTAGACTGTACTTCTATAGCACTTTTCTGGTCCTTTGACTGCTTAAGGGTAGATGAAGCTTGCAATTACCAGATGGTCACTCAACCTCCTAATGCAGGATTCATACTTCTGAGTCAAGTCTAGGCAGAGCCTACAACGTAGCGAATGAAAGTGGCCTACACTGTTGTGAGCATTTATACTTTGCTTTGTGTCTAACTGCAGTTACACCACTAAACTGCTAGTTGGTGGTGTAATTTATGTGCCACTGTGTTGAAATTCTTCTGAACCGTTTTCCACCAGTTTTTTGGTTCACTTTGAAACAATGGTGACTGAGACTGAGCAGATCTTGATGGAGTTGGAGCTGGTAGATGTTGAATAGCAGTTAGTTTTTCCTGAAATTACTGCAATGCAAAAATGAGAAGATGATCCGTATGATGTCGGCATGAAAGGTGAAGCTGGAAATGCGATGCTACCAAGCCGACCCAATCACAGCTCATAAGGTCTCTGTTGCTGCCCCGTGTCGTTATAATATTCGGGAGGTGAGCCTCAGGCTACGGCGTAAGGTACAGGGCTACGCTGTATGTATGGTGTCAGTTGGATTAATAGTAATTGAACACTTATAACAGAAGTTCTATAAATCTGCAAAACCCTGTTAATATTTATTGAGAACTACAATAAGGATTCCAAGCGACAGAAATCAGCAACATGTCCCACACAACTGATGAGGCTAAGCAGTGGTGGCAGTGGAATTGGGAGAGTTGAAAGCTTACTTGATGATTGTGTCTGAGAGCTGCAGGCCCTCCAGGCTCAGATATTCAAGCAAATGGCACTGACAGATGATGCTCTCCAGAGCCGGAGTTGGGATGATAGAGCTCGACAGGTCCATCTGAACTATCTGCAGTGGGCTGAACAATGGAAAAGACACATAAAAAAAAAGGGTACACCAAACCCGCCCCCCCTTGTTTTAACTTTTAAAATCAATTCAGATTTGTTATTTTCCTCTTTCAGGAGAGGGCTTTGAAATGATTCATTTGCTGAGAAATAAATAAAGTACCAAAATAAAATATCTAAAAGAGGTAAGTTGTCTCCATTAGCCCTGTAGGTGCCACATTGATTAAATGGGAAATTAAAGTTTTTATAATAGACTGTTTTACATAAGTTCAACAACTAAAACGACACTATTAAATGGCCTTTAAAAGGCAACCTGCTAGAAAAATATTTTCAGTTACAGTACTAATGGAACCAAAGTTTTAAAAGCATGAAAAATTAATATATTTAGTTGTGTTAGTCAATGCAATAAAACAACTGTCAATCAATACATTAATTTGGCAGGAACTTGTGTTTAAATTGATTTGGATTTTTGTTCAATATATATTTAGTGGCAGCTACATCACACATGATGTTAAAAGGAAAAGCAGGTGTTATTCTTATCTTTCCTCCTGTCAACAAATGCCAAGAAAGACCAAAACAAACTGCGTTAGCCCTTCTCTCAGTACTTTTTGACCTCCCTACTCTGTCTGTGGCGGTCACTTCCAAGCCCATTGGTTCTTACAAAAGATAAAGTTACAATGAGAAAATACATAAATAAATAAAAGACTCAGAATTTCCTAAAACAGTTTGACACTGTAGTCTTCAAAAAATGGTCCTCAAACAGAAGGAAATAATGCATTTGTTGGGGACTGTACAGTAGTGGGTTAATCCACATTTGGTGTTCTAGTAAAATATTTGTGGCAGCAGGACAGTGTGTTGGACTGAAATGAAATAAAATACAGTGTGTGTTCTTGGTAATAGAAAGGATCATGTTACCATAGTAATTCTTCGAAGGACAAACGGAACCTGGCAGAACTGAACCCTTTACCGAAGTGAGCTGTACAGAACAGCATGAATGGATCGAGTATCACTCTCTGCTGGACTCACCCTGTGCCTGTGAAGTGCAGCTCTTCCAAGAAGGCGCGAGGGCAGCGCAGCCTGCGTACCCCAGTTTTCAGTACCTGATGCAGAGCCAGACCCATATTGGTCAACCCCTCCAGATCAACGCTGTGCCACAGAGACTCATCAAAACTGGGACAGAAAAACAGGCAGGGGGTTGTCATACAGTCAATTTCCATATGTAATGAGCATATACAGTATGTTGATAGTGTTAGCAAGGTCTGGAAAAACAGTGCCTTGTAATGAGGAGACATTTTTAGGACAAAGTCCCATCCCCTGTCTGACTGGCTTTATATGTCACTGTCATTTCTGCACAAGGTTATACTGTGTTATTATTTACTCTGGATCAGGAATAAAAAAAAATTCACTTTTAGGACCCAGATTTGAATGTAGTGTGTGTCAAGACCCCAAGCTTATGAGGGCAGAAGCATCAACTTCATACATCTTTGTGAAGAATTTTGTTTACATTTTTGGACAAAGAGTAATGCGAAGCACCAAATCGGGACCAGAAGCACATTTCGAAGCACATTTCGCTCCAGTGTCACCCTCTGAAAATCACTGGTGCAACCTAGTGATAGGAGACTCACACTAAACGATGCCAGCGCTTGCACACAATTGATATCTTGAGGAGGTCTTGCAGAGGGAGGTAGAAGAGGATCTTGAGAAGCAGTTCATCTGGTAGGTGGTCCCATGAAATGCCTGCTCAGGGAAATAACGAAGGAAAAAGAGCACAGTATGATGGTTGATCATAGCTGCAAACACATCGCAGCTGCTTAGGAGGAGGTCAGGGAGAGGTTTCCTACCTGGCGTGGATTCCTTCTTCCTCCTCGACCTTCTGGCCAGGACAAAGTGGTTGCAGTCGTTCTCCTTTCCCTTGCCACCGAGCCGCTGGTGCTTATGTCGGGGTGAACACTGCTGGATGAGCTCTGTCGGAGTACATTCTGTGTCCAGGCCCTCACTGAGGCAGCCTCTGGACTTGCGTTTGTTGATCTTCTTGGACTGAGACAACATGGAGCCCTGAAGACTCAGGTAGGGCAGGTCCTGCAGAGACATGCTGAGTGGAAGGAGAAACTAATCAAAAACTCATTTTCAAAATGTTGGCGAGCTTTGACAACACGTTATATTGTTTTTTTTTTTTTATTCTTATAGAAACAGCCCAAGGGAAGATTCGTTAGCGACCTAGCTTCCCCCAAACATCTCTGCCCGCCATATTCATGCAGCGACCAGCGCGGTGACCGCGCAATTTCTAAATGCAAAAGACAATGCAAATGCTTTGTCACCTTTATTTCAGGCGACAAATGCGTTCAGAGTCACACTGGCGGTTTATGCTCTTAATCCGTCTCTAGTTTACACTTTATAACACAAGGAGGGAAACACAGATAGACTTGAACCGAGGCCCGGCTGGAATTAAAGCGCGGTACCGATTAATAATTGCTTCAGTTTTAAGCTAAAGCTGCTTAGAATGGCGATTTACAAACGCACAACTAACAGCACCGACCGAGGCAGACAGAGACGAGCGGTAGGTATTGACTGGTGAGAAGACGAACCGGTCTCGTTTCTGTCGGCTCCTTTTCACACAGACTGCACCTTTTCACGTTGACCGGTAATTTAACTCTACCGCTCCTGCGACTATTTCCCCTGAACAAAGCGTAAGACACCGGTGGCCGTACCTTTCTGTCGGCATCGCCCACGAACCAGAGCTTGATCCCGCGGGTGGTTGTGTAATCTAACGCCGACCGATCACGGAGGAGCCGCCGGCTTCGTCCGCAGCTCCGACCGCGACGCTTTAAACCGCCGGTCGGCAGCGCGGCGCGGCGCCGCGTATCCACGTCACCGACGCGTCCTCACGTCGTCGTGCGTCTTACGACACAAGTGTCGCTGATTGGAGGAAACTGGAGGCGAAAGGCGGAGCTGTGGCGACGCAGGCCGCTAGGGGGCGATGCGGCAGCAGGCAATATCATTGTGGAATAAAAAGAATTAAAAAAAATAAAAGAAAACAATTTTTGGCATAATCAGTTTCTCAGCGGCATAGTCGCTGTCTCACCAATACTTGTGCCATCATGCTATAAGCACTGTGTGTTCTGGTGTACGTTTATCCTGTATGTATAAAGTTTGTGTATTTATGTATGAGTTGTCTGACAGCATTCAGGGTTATAGTGCTTCATGAGGCACTAACTGAAACAACAAATGCTGTGTCCCTGTAGACCATTCTGACTATTGCATTGTCATTATGGTGAATAATTTTAATAATTTATTAATTTACCCTGTGTTTTTGCGTGAAACTGCATTAAAGTCTGCCGAAGCCTATTCATTCCGATTTCATTTATATGTTGGTACCTGTATACACAACGAATTCTACTCAGCTACACAGCTTTTACAGTAAAACTCTGGCTATTGCACACTGACTCATTATGACATCATGCACAGTATATGAGTTACTTACCATAATGTATGTTGTAATGTTGCGTCTAAAGCTGAAGTGTTTTAAAACTCTATTTCATGCCCAATCACTTCCATTGAATTCCAAGGTCAGGACCAAAGATTCTGAAAATGCTCAGTGAACTCAATTTTTTCCATTTGTGCATATCAACTCTCATTCATGAAATGCCTGAAGCAGCTGGTTCACTGTACCATCCTGTGGGACTCCCAACCAACATCTGGAAACACCAATGAACTTCACCAGAATCCTTTTTGTGACTTTAGCTCTGCCATCAACATACACCAGCAGATGATCAGGACACATCCCATTTAAACATCCTTCCACTCCTCATCCAACAGTTTCCTCAGCCACAGACAACAGGCTGGAAGAATAGGCACAGGCACTGGTTCAGAGCTGTTTCCTCGGTCCCTCTCTCTACACCCTCTACACAAATCACTATCCGAGCCTTTCCTCTATCACCACATACTACAAATCCACCACTGACACTGTCATACCTAGAATGCTCAATGTCAATTATTCTGTTACAGCATATCTATAGTTTCCTTCTCATTGTAAGAGATAGGTGCAGCACCTAAGTTTTTGTGTACAGCACCAAAGCTGAATGAACATAACACCATGCTGAGAGTTCTCTACTACCCTGGAGAGAAAGAATGGTGTATTGGTTTGAATATAATGCGGTATATTTTTCTGGAAATTGGGTTTGAGAAATCGGGTGTCATATTTGAACATGCAACAATTACATGTTCATTACATCAGATATTCTTTTTGAATGGAGAAAGTCCCTGTAACATTTTGCATCACGGGTGTTTCTTGCCTTAATATTGCTAAGCTAATAAAAGTTTTCAAGTCTGTCTGTAGAGAGGCTTTTAGAAATAGTCAGCCCTAAAAGTGTTTAACCTCCAGGAAGTTACGACTAAAAATAAGTTGATCATATCTCCTGATGTTTTTACTGCTGATATGAACCAGGGAGAAAATCTGTCAAGCAGCCAAGAATTATGTCTGTCACAGATGATGAGCTCAAAAAATAGTCTGAAAAAGGGTACCTGTCAGAGAAAATGATTAGTGGAGAGGAATGAGAGTGAGAGAGGATTTGACTTGCTACAGTACAGTCAGCTGGCTAGTGGCTACACCCACTGAGAAAGCTACCTGCCGACGGATGTTTGGATGGATAATTGCCAGGTGCTGTCACATTGTCAAAATCACAATGAGAGGAAGAGAAAATCACATTTAAAATCCACGCACTATTAAAACTTGAAACCTAGGGAAAACCCTGGTTTCAACACTTCATTTCCCACCAGTGATTGGAATTCTGGCTATTTTTAGTGAGCCATATCGTTTGGCTCATCTTAGCAAGTAGAGATAGCTCTTTTGGCTAAATTATGCAATGTTTCGTGCATGTACATCATTCAATCTATTAAGTGCAACTATACTCAACCTAATAATTTTTAGAATACCATTATTTTAAATTATGTTTTTTGTTAAAGTATTGATGTAAAAACATTGAAATCATTACATATGTGTATTGATATTTATAGTAAATGTTGCAAATTAGCATTTCACTACAAACACTCACCACAGTGTAGTATGTGGACCCTCAGCTCCCTCATACGACTGGTTGCCAGGCATGCACATAAACACAACATTCAGTCACTGGCGAAAGCATCATCCTATTCCTCTGGCTTGCACTACTTAAGGAAATAAAGAAAGAGAAAAGAGGAAACAGAGAAATCATCTCTCAACAGGAGCCGTCGCCTTTGTTCATGTAGGGATCCAGCTCGTTCCTGATTGACACATAATTTTCCAACTTCACACAAAGGTGCACAGACACCTCCAGGTGACAAACAATATACTTGACTGGACTCCATTATCCATTCACAGGAAACTGATAAACAGGGAGACAGCTTTGTCTATCTTGGGTAAACTCAGTTGCAATAAACATGCTGCTGATGTCAATTCATGATCCCAGCAAAGACTCCATATTATCTGTATACTTAGAGCACTCTCTGATACCCCCAACCTCCTGTTGTTGCCCTGCAAAAGCCTAGTTCAACTCATCCTGTACTATTCCTTCCAGTTCTTCACCAACCAGACCATTTCCAGAAACCTATTTATAACAGTCTCATACATACAACTTCCAAAATCAATAGTCTCCCTATACCTCCTCCCTTTGTGTGACCCCAGTCACTCTTTCCTTGCAGAGCTGGAGTGGAGGGATAGTGATATAAGAGGGATTTTTGTTCTCATTTTGGAATATATCCACTTTATTTGTCCAGGAGTGTTGAAACCTCATAGTAACATCAAGAAAAACCTTTGGAATACATTTTCCCACAGAACAGGGGCACTCTCCCTTTTATTAGAAACACATCTGGAAGGAAGCCAATATGGACAGGATCATTACAGCTAGAGAACATAGTTTCTATGTCACATTGGAACTTGACTATTGTTTTCTATCTATCTATCTATTTTCAAATAATGTGAATCCTCTCCTTTGCTATTTGCTATTGCACTATTGAAATCAGCAAAAAAAAACCCAGGACATTTAAAGTGATACAAAACAGAAAGTAAAAATGTGAAATATGAAGACTTGACCTCTTTGGTTAGATGTTACACCAAATAGCTTATGGATCCATATTTTAGGACGATGGTCGATCTTGGTGGTTTTGTCCATTGGTAATCCACTGCATGCTCTAATTTTTTAATAAGACAACTTTTTCTTAATATAAAAGATTAAGATTACGGGGTTTTTTTTTTCGGCTTAAGACACAAGACTTCTAATCTAAGAGGTTTTATGAGAGATTTTGTTCCAAGGTATGAAATGGGTGAAATTAATAGTGTTAGCACCAGAAAATAAATGAAATGTTACCTTGAGTTGTGGATGAAAAGCAATTACAGTTCAAAGTCCTATGAAAGTCTGATGGTCTAGCCAGAACAAAGGTATAATCATCAAACTGATACCAAATTGCTCCTAATGATGGTTCAGAAACGGATTGCTTTAAAGTAGAACAACACTTTTGAGTATTTTGGAGTAATCTTCCTCCTGTATGTCTTAGATATCAGTGGATATCCTCAGTATATATGGATATATATATTTATATATATATATATATATATATATCTCTATATATATATATCTATATCTATATATATATATATATATATATATATATATATATATATATATATACAGTAATGTATAAAGTAGATATAATCAAAGGTCCTGTGCAACATTTTGGAAAAAAAAAACCTATTACAGTACAGGGCCTATTTTTTTTTTTTTTCGAATTAACTGGCAGTCACACTGTGTCATCATTTCTCCATTAGTATCAGCTATTTGTTATTATTTCAGTGATCTCACAGGGATGTTCTCTTACCAGAGGCATTTATCCCCAGGTCAGAACACTGTGTGAGGTAAGTGTTGGAAGCTAAACCAAATTCCAAATCAGCCTTAGGTTAATTCACACTTTGCCACAGGCTGCTACTTAATGACACAGATGGCTGAAAGAGACTAAACATCTGATGACAGCATTATATACATATACTTTAATGGTGGAAGCTCTTTATTCTATTCACTTCAGTTTTATTAATATAGCGCCATATCATAACAGACGTTATCTCAGGGTACTTTTCATATAGAGCAGGTCTAGACCAGACTCTTTATACTCATTATTCACAGAGACCAAGCATTTCCCCCATGAGCATCACTAGGTGACAGTGGTAATGAAAAACTCCCTTTTAACAGGTAGAAACGTTGAACAGATCCTGCTCATGGTGGGCGGCCTACCTCCTCAATTGAGAATTGAGAAAGAGAGAGGGAGAGAGAGATCAAATGACAAAGAGAGAGAGAAGGGGGCACAGGAGGGAGGAGAGACAGCATAGTAAAACACAGGTACCACATAAAGATGTATGATAATAATGAGACAAGTGGGTGTCTGCCTCCTAGACCAAAACTTGAGGATGGTTCCACAGCAGAGGAGCCTGATAACTGAAATCTGTGCCCCCATTCTGCTTGTGGAGACTCTAGAAACCACTAGTAGGCCTGTAGTCTGGCAGCGAAGTGTTCTCATGGGATAATGAAGATAGGATGGTGCCTGATCATTAAGGGCTTTATAGGTGAGGAGGAGGATTTTAAATTGTATTCTAGATTTTACAGGGAGCCAATGCAGAGAAACTAACACAGGAGATGTATGATCTCTCTTTCTCGTTTTTCGTCAGTAGTGAATCAGCTGGAGACTATTTAATGTTTTAATGGGGCAGCCTGATGATAAGGAGTTACAATAATAAAGTCTAGAAGCAACAAAATCATGGACTAATTTTTATGAATCAGTTTGAGTCAGTTTTACAATGTTACATAGGAAGAAAATGCAGTCCTTTAAGGGTTTTTTTGTGGGGGATTAAAGGACAGATCCTGATCAAAGACAACTCCAAGATTCCTAGTGGTGGTGCTAGAGGCCAGAGCAATGCCATCTAGAATGAGTGTGTCATATGATAATGTGTTTCTGAGGTGCTGTGTGCCAAGCACAATGACTTCAGTTTTATCTGAGTTCAATAGTAGGAAGTTCCTGGTCATCAGGATCTTTATATCCCTAAGACATGCTTGAAGTTTAGCTACCTGATTGGTTTCATCAGGCTTGATTCAGGAACTCTCTCTCTCAGGAAATGCTCCAGTCTCTGTAATACAATTTGATGGTCAATAGTGTCAAATGCGGCACTAAGATCTAACAGAACAAATACAGAGACAAGTCCTTTATCTGATGTGGTTAGTAGATCATTCGTAACTTTCACCAGTGTTGTCTCAGTGCTATGATGCACTAAATCCTGACTGAAAATCCTCAGATAAACTATTATGATGTAAAAAGTCACACAACTGGTTGGCGACAGCTTTCTCAAGGATCTTAGAGAGAGAGGGAAGGTTGGATATGGGTCTATAGTTGGCTAAAACATCTGGATCGAGGGAAGGCTTTTGAATAAAAGGTTTGATTACAGCTATTTTAGCCTGTTAATAAAGACAAATTGATCATATCTAATAAAGAAATTTGATAGTATCTATCAAGGGATAAAGCTTCCTTAAGTAGCCTAGTTGGGATGGAGTCTAAGTAATGGATGGATTGTTTAGATGAAGAAATCGTTGAAGGTAGTTGGCGAAAGTTGATAGGAGAGAAACTGTCTAAATATGGGTGGGTATGCTTTTACAGCAGTATCCAAGGTTCCTGTGTTTTAAGATAATTCGGTGTTAGTGGAGGGCAGGGGGAGGTGAATTTTGTTTCTAATAGTTAGAATTCTATCAGTAAAGAAGCTCATGAAACACTATGAGCAAAGCCAACTGAGTCTAATATTGAGATAAATACAATGCTGAGGCATCACTATCAATGTCCACATGAATATTGAAATCGCCTACATTCATTATTTTGTCTGTACTAATGACTAAGGCCGATAAAAACTAAGAGAATTCAGGTAGAAATTCAGAGTATGGTCCAGGAGCACGGTTCACTATAACAAACAGAACAGGCTTTAAAGTTTACCGGGTTGGTTGTGTAAGACTAAGAATCAGGCTTTCGAATGAGTCATGGCTGTTTTTAGGTTTAAGGTTGATTAACAGGCTTGAGTTGAAAATGGCTGCAACTCCACTTCCTCGGCCAGTGTCTCTGGGAATATGAGTATTAATACGACTGGGGGGGGGGGTTAATTTAAGCTAACAAATTCATCATGACACAGTCAGGTCTCAGAGATGGAGATTTTTATGAGCTGGTCATTTTTACCACTTGTAAGCTATAGGATAAATGTATATTGAATCGTGTCATTTTCAGCCGTACTCACAGAGACTGCTGTCAGCACTGGCTGTAGTGACAACAATACTGCTATTTGGTATTCTTATTCTCATATAACTTACACTGTACTGATTTCTAAAAATGAATAGCAGAATGGAAAGTGTTACGATTTACAATATGTGTAATATGAACTTGAAACCTATGAGTCCATTAATAATGTCAGTAACAAGTATAAGCTGTACTCAAAAGCTGCATTCGATTACAACACCATCTTTCTTTTTTATGGGATCATGTGGGCCAGAATCAAGACTCTGTGGTTATTTCCCCATGAGACACCTGAGACCGCTGATTAAAGTACAAAATGTACAGGTCTGTGTAAAAATGGACAGCCTGTTTTAGAGACTCAAGTGTGAATCAATCTGTGCTAGATCCTTGGTTACCTATGGGTGATTCTTTTACTGAGAAAGACTGATTAAAATACAACGACAATACAGCAGTCTGACATGTAAAGAAAAGATTCAGATTAATTCATCTTGTTCCACAGGACAAGGATTTCAGTACATTTGCACAGGTGTGTCTAGATGGTGGTGAGAGGAACCTCAGTGCCACTATGGCTCATCTATCCTACAGGGAAACCTCATCTCAAATGTAGCCTCCGTGTTTCATGTTCCTGTCTCATCATACCGATCCGTTTGACTCGCAATCAGCGTTTCTGCTTCGTTTCCTCGTTGTTTTTTTGCAGTCCGACGACACTCCCTAACACCGGAAACCGTTTACCGGGACCGTGAACAGCCTCAAGAATGAGTAATTGCTTTTTTTCCTGAAAATAGACCGGAAGTGTTCCTCCTGGTGCTGTTGACGGAACAGGGACAGGGACGGAGACAGGGACGGGGACGGAGGCTGGGGAGCACGGACGGAAGGTCGCAGCTCGCATTGTCCGCAGTCGAACAGGTCGGTGCACAAGTCGGGTCTTTATTCGGACGATCTCGTCGCAGATGCGGAGAGATAGTTTCTGGGAGGTATTTGATGGGATTTAGCGGCTAGGACGCATTAGCCTCCTCCAGCCGTGCGAGCGGCCGTCAGATGCGCACATGACTCGATATTGTCAATCATGTCTGAGAGTCGGCGTTTAAAACGATCGGTGCGTCGCAGTTGAACACGGGTGGCGCAGAAGTGCATCCGTCGTATTAAGATATTGTCCTTTCCCCCGATGGTCCAGTGATACCGGACTTGCCATCCAGCAGAGGAAGGGGTGAACCTGGCCTGTCGTTTGCTGCACAGCCATCTTTCATAAAGCTTGTAAAACGCTACAGTGGATGTTAGCGGCAGCATCACGCCATTAAGGCTGTGTTGGTTAAGTGTGTTGGTGGAGCCTGAGACGTGAGGCCTGTTATCGCAGCGGTGATGCCCTGGGAGGGTTTTCTGTCACTACTGTCCCTTTTCCTCTGGCTCAGTATGGCACGATTGAGCCGCGCCATGGCGTCCCCAGGCGTCCCCAGGCGTCCTGCTGCGGCCTCTAGTCGCAGATGTCTGTCCGCTGGTCCATTTGTTTTTAAACAATTTGATTTCACTCTAATTACGACAGAGGTCGAAAGAAGGAAAACAACACATTTTCTTGTCGAATGGTTTTTATAACGACATAAAAACAAGGAACCAATCCACACCCTCCCTGTTTATTTTGTTCTTGGTGCTCACAGCATGGAGAATGATATTTAAAAACAACATCACTATCTAGTTCATTAATACTTATTATTGCCATGAGCCACAGCAGTGCTCCTTGGTAGAGGTATCTCCTAAGAGAAAATGTTGATGTGATGTCTGTGGGTAATGAAGAATTTCTAGTGCGATGATTCTGGAGGGACAAGATGGTCTTGAATCATTATTAAATTTATAATTGTGCAAAGTGTGCATACAATTAAAATTTGTATTTATTAATGACTTTAATGCAAGATTAATTCATTATCAAGTACTATTCATGTAATTGTCAGGATACTGACAAAGTGATACTGTCTGACCAAATGTCAGTCACGCCTTATGCACACGAAGAGTAGTCTCCTACCCCCTCCTTCTCCCAGTCAAGCTTAAGGGAAGAGGCCGTCTGCACAGTCCGGAGGAAGGTTTCGGCAGGCAACGAAGAGAAACGGCCAGCAGAAATGAGAAACTGCTTTTTGCTCCTTTACAAATAGCAACTTACTCATCAAAAAAGAGGCAAGAAAACTGATGAGGAAAGTGATTTAAAAATAATTAGATCAAGGGGGATGAGACTCCAGTAAATGTTGGAGCTGCTTTTCCCTGTTGAGGAGAACAGTGAATCCTTTCTGTTGGACAGGTAATCTTCCCTGCTTAATTTTTTTAACTGCGTTTGTTTTTAACAATGCTACATGAGTGTGAGTCCTGAACCAGCTGATAGCTTCTATCTTATGTTATAGTGAACAGCTAACAGTATAGCCCAGCTATTCTCCGTGATAAGGCTGAGTCACTAGTTAGCTTTGCCGTAGTGGGAGATGCAGGAAGTTTTTCATCTAAGGGATTTTGTTCATGCATCTCATTGGTGTTGCAGATAAGCTTTGACCTGATGATTTCAATGTATATCTATGTTCTTGTTGTAAAATGTCTTAATCATTAGTCTTACAGCTTACCCGGGATATTCTCCATTACTGTTATAGAACACTGTGGCACTGCTGCTAAGGTCATGGTTCTTGGGGTGAAGTAGCTACTTTTAATGTCTAAATGTGTATTTAGCTAACATAGGGGTATCCCTCAATGCTGGGGCTGCTGTTGTTGGCTTCCAAAGTTGATAGTTTATTGTTAAGATCTCATTTACAGGAGCAACCATTTTGTCAGATTTTTTTTTCTGTGTTATTGCTATATACATCCATTGAAAATCACTCTGTTGTCTTCTATGGTGTATTCACACAAATAGATACAAAGTAGTTGGTGGTATCTGGCCTCTCATTATTTTGTCGTTGTTTGGGTTTGCTAAATTTACATTACATACTCTGACTGGACAGTTTTTCTGATGTAGGGAGTTGGGAGCCAGAGACTGGGATGATAGGCGTTGTTTAACATTCCTTCCCCTGGTGTATTGGAGTAGTAAACAACTGTGGGCTTCTGTTTCTGTTGGAATCAAGATAGTCTTGATTGTCTCCCATCTGGATGTCTGTGCCTCAGAGGATATTTGCATAAAGTTTAGCCTTTCTCAGCTGTCCTCTTTGGTGTAGCTGTTGCTTTTTGAGTTGGTTGAGCTCATTGGGGGGTACAGGGCTGCAAAGCCAGGTTTCATTCATAAGGAATAGCATCCGTCACTTTACCAGTAATTTGAATCCGTATGTGGGAATAGCCCGTTAGCTGGGCACAGCAGCTTGATATGCAGGACTGAAGTGGATATATCGACAGTTTTGTATGACCTGATACTAACAACCATTTCTTAGCAGATCAGAACATGACAGGATAGAAATGATTTATTTTATTGTTTCTTGCAGATATAAGATGGGAGTCAACATGTGATTTCTAATTTTTTCATTCTTTCCATAGACTAGAGAATAGGGTTTTCCCTTGCCAAGGATGGCAGTTGTATGTACATACCCTGCCCCTTCCCCCAAGAAGCCAATCGTCTACTTTCTAACAGCTGAACTGGGAAAAATATCAACAGATTGTTTTCTTACACTAATGTAAGCACACAGTTAAGGTTCACAACAGTGTCACTGATGTGGCTAACTCTTACTTTACCAGTTAGTTCACAAGCAATAGATAACTTTCTAATCTACTGTAAGACCTTGTGTTAGTTGTCTAGGGAAAATTACATAAAAAAACGTTATTATTATTATTAAACGCAATTATTCAAACATCAGATATACCCTCTCACTTTTGTTTGATTCCTCTGGTGAGTGAAATTATGGCGTTGCATCACGGCACTCTGGATTGAGCCATAAAAGAAATTGGTGCCCTAAAACCTTGCACATGCATAGCAGAAGTATAACCTGTGGAAAAAGTGTTATTACCCCATTTTGGGGCAAAGTGCCCAACTGTATCTACCATAACCCACCACATTTCAAACTACGTAACTGCCGTATTAAATTGGCCTCTGTATACAGTGCATTCAGAAAGTATTCAGACCCCTTCATTTCTTTTCACATGTTGTTTCATCTCCACAGAGGATGTGTCAATCTCAGGCAGAATGAGCATCAGATTCTTGGTCACCTCTCTTACTGAGGGTCTCTCCCCCAGTTGCTCAGTTTGGCTGGGCAACCAATTGTAGGAAGAGTCCTGGTTATTCCAAACTTCTTCCACTGAAGAATCATGGTGGCCATTGTGCTCTTGGGAACCTTCAATGCAGTGTTTTTGAAAAGCCCTCCTCAGCTCTTTGCCTCAACACAAAACTGTGTGTGAGCTCTGCAGGCAGTTCCTTGGACCTCATGGTTTGGTTTTTGCTCTGATGTACATTATCAGCTTTCAGACCTTGTATAGACACTGTTGTGTGTGTTTCCAAATCAAATCCAGTCACCTGAATTTACCACAGGTGGCCTCCAGTCAAGGTGTAGTAAGAAATGAAAGATGATCAAGAGAAATTGGAGACAGCTGAGATAAATTTCAAGTGTCATAGTAAAGGGTCTGAATTATCAAGTCAATGTAATATTTCTGTTTTTTCTTTTTAATAAATTAGCAAAAAAATTAAAATTTTGTTTCTGCTTTTTCTTTGTTTGGTTGTAAGTATAGATTGATGAGGGAAAATGAACTTAAATTAATTTAGCATAAGGCTGCAACATAAAATGTGAAGGAAGTGAGGGAGTCTGAATACTTTCTAAATGCACTGTACCTGTACATCGTTTAATTTGTGACTCTTTTTAACCCAGCCATTTGTATATATTATTTATCCTTGGACCATATAAAATCATTCAGCAGCTCAATAAGGCTGTTATTCGTTTTAATTAGTAAACAAGTCAATGTGAAGCTGATTACAGTTACAGTAATTACACATTCACAGCTCTTTTATCCTCAATACACATGAATTTAAAAACAAAATAGTTGGCCAACTTAGTCTACCTTTTCAGACAGTGCACGTTTTAAACTTGCCAGGGCAATATCCCATATTCTTTACCTGGCCACTGCAGTTACCATAGTTACCAATCTGCACAAGCATGAGAGTCTCCTCATTAGAGAGAAATCAGAATCAGTAGCAGGTTTGATAATAATCAGAAAAATAGCAGGAGTAGTAATAGTTAACAAATGAAGGAAGAATGTAATAATACAAAGTGTAATTTAAATTATTTGTGTAAGTGTGTTGAGCGTGGTTATTTTTTTTCTGGAAGTACAGTATACACTCAATGAGAGGGGTGATCCACTGATTAATGTTCAGTGTGTTTGGTTTAAATACTTAAATGAAGAGTTTTCCTGGCGATAGTTAGAGGGATTGATGTGGTAGCATGTGATATGTCTCCAAGTAAGGAAATGGGTAGGGATGGTGGGAATCTGCAGTCCAAGATAGAAGTGAAATTCTGTGGCTGTTACTCAAAAGAGGTGGTTGGCAGGCCCAAACTGCATGGAAATAATTATTGGTTGTGTTGAGGTTGCATTGTGAATAAAAACTATGGATTTATAAAGAGGAAAATCTTTCAATTTTTTTAATTGGAAGGATGCCATCAATTCATTCAGGGGGGCTCATATACATCATTGGTTAGTTTAACTTCGGATATGACTGTGGATTTTAGCTGTAGGTACCTGAGAACCTGGTGCTTCACAGCTCCATACTTCTGGTTTGGGTGTTCAGAGGATTTGAATTGGTTGTTGTGAAAAAGGTGATGGAGATGTGTTTTCTGTTTGTCTGGCCATGTCTGGTAGTGAAGGGTATGCCTTACTGCAGTGTTGGAGTGCAACAATAATTCCCAGGCCAACCAAAGTGTGACTAGTATAAAAATGTGCACATTGTTACAGACGGTTTAATAAATGTGCAGAGGTCATAACACACAGGTGCCACACATAGTATGTTTGAGCTTGAGGATAGAATGTCTTCTGCATAAATGCTGATTTTATGTTGGGTACTTCTGGTATGAAATCCCTTGATTCTGCTGTTTTAACTAATTGCAGGAGGGAGAGAGTGGGCATCCTTGTCTAGTTCCCTGGTGAAGTGTGAAGGATGTTGATGTCATGTAGATTGTAGCCGGCATCAAACACCATCTCCTTTTTAGACTGTGATATAAACATAGTGGCCGAGATCATGAGAAATCAAGACACAACTGCAGGTGAACGATCAGGAGCTTGGATGCTGTTCATGATAAAATAACCATGTCTTTCATGTTCCATCTAAACATCATTACCCATATGTATTATTGAAAACTGACTTGAAACGAGAATACTTGTGTGCTATAAACACAATTAGTGTTAGATGAAAAAGTTAAGGGTCTTAAAGGGCTGATTTTGCCATTTAGTAGCAACTGGCTCTTGTACCTTAAAGAGTTTATTAAATATTAACCCTGAGTCTTTGTTTTTTGTAACTACTGTATTTCTTCTAGATACAAGAATGACTCCAACCATGTTTTTTCTCTACCTTTCATTAGTCAGGATATGTCTGTAAGGATGGAAATGGATATCAGTGGGGTGTCCAGGGCACATGTCTCCATTCTTCCTGCAGCTGAGATCAAAGCGACATTGAAACCAGAAGCAGAGAGACCTCGCTGTGCCAGCACACCATGTTCACCCATCAGAGGAACTGTTGCAGGATACCAGATCCTGCACATGGACTCAAACTATCTGGTGGGATTCACCACTGGTGAGGAGCTGCTCAAACTTGCTCACAAGTGGTCAGAAGGTACTCCAGAGAACGGCTCTGTATCAGAGGCAGTGTCCAGCTCCATCCAGAGCACTGTCCCAAAGTCTGTGGACTTGGGTATCCACCGGTCTTCACGAATCTTCAAAGGCAAAAGTCGATACTATCAACCCTATGACATCCCTGCTGCCAACGGGCGGAGACGGAGACGTATGCCCAGCTCGAGTGACACCTTCCTCAGGTCCCTGGCCCATGGGGAGCCTGGGAGGGGTCTGCATGCTCCACTACCCCTATGTCTGCTGAAAGGAAAGGGGTCCCAGTCCAAGTCTCTTGACTACCTTAATCTGGACAAAATAAGTATCAAAGAATCATCAGACACTGAGGTGTTACAGTACCAACTGCAGCACCTCACCCTGCGAGGGGAGCGTATGTTTACCAGAAACAAGACATGAAAGCACAGTGGAAGGCCTATTTTAGGTGTCTTTCACCCTCTTGGGTTTTAGGTGCTATTTCCATCTTGGTTTCTTTCTACTGAGATTATAAACAGTTCTTTAAGAAGACAGTCTGCTAATCTTGTTATATTATTAACTGGGGGTTTTACCTTGTACTGTACACATAACGTTGTGAAGAAAATCCTTAAAATTAGTCCTCACATTGTAATGAGGTTGTTGAGGTTAAAAAATGTGAATTATATAAACTTAGCAATAACTAGTGAACCTATTTATTGACAGTGTTGTGTGTTTGTACTGGTCAGAGACGCACTGATATATCAGCTTACGGCTGAGAAAAGCACATATCACATACTGTATCAGCTTTAAAATGCACCATTGCTATCAGGCCAATAATAGTTTTACTGCTTATCTGTGAGGACTTGTGTTAATGGAAGTTTTGTCATTTTTTCAGATTATGGCTTTGCATATAACTGTCAAATTAGCAAGATAGTACTTTGAGTATGTTGAGAACTTATTTATTGCTGTCAGTCAATATGAATCTGTTTTTTAAACTTCTTATATACCATAAGAGGGCCATGGGGGGGGGGGCAAAAACAAAAAAAACTTTTGATTGATACCCCTTTCAAAAGCAGTTTACTAAAGGGTAGGTACAGATATGCCTATTGAACAATTTTAATACAATATTCACATTCTGTATGTACATTTAGAGAGTTATTTGTTGCTGTAATCATTCCCTCTGTCGACACTGGTACTTAAGTGATCCTTCCTTTTTTAATCCACATTGATCATCCAAAACATTAAAACCAGGTCACAGTTTTAATGTGACTACACTTCAGTATGTGGGGGAGAGAATCCATTTTCCAGTTTGTCTAATTCAGACTGCTGAGGCCTCATTTTAGCTTCAGCTTAAATTAAGAATGTATTTTTTCATGGAACAAGGACTTTGGATTTTCCCTCCATCTCTTACAGTTTGTCACACAAGGGGGATCACTTCACGGCCAGTATGGACCGAATGAATGGTTTTAGAAATCAATAACTCCTCTGGTGTACATATGGCACATGTGTTTAGTATAAAGAGAGACTATCTATCAACCATTCACCCCCGTAAGTTTGAAAGCTATTCTTCACAGAAGAAAGCCTTGAGTACATGGTGGTAACAGCAGTTAACCTCCTTACACGGCAGATGATAAGAAAAAGTCCACAGAAACTTTTAAAACCATTCCTGCAGTATCATCCTTGTATGAAGAGTGAGAGAATTCTCACGCACAACCCAGACAAGTAGATATAAATGAGTGGAGTATCATGTCAGTCTTTTTCATCTGTTTATTGGTATTGTTGGCAGATATGGTTCGGAATATGTTGAATTTCGAAAACCATACTGGTGCATCTCTAGTTTTGTACATTTGTTATGGGAACAACAGTAGGTATAGGTGTTTCTTTTTAATGAGTGTGTGTGATCCCCTTACAGCTGGTAACGGATGTGTTTTCAATGCCTCTACTTCAGAAAAATGGTTTTCTGTACCTGATTGCACTGTTGGACATCTAATGCAGATTATCTCTGGAACCTCAGTGCACCTTGATGTTGTCACCGCCATGGCACCAGTTAGGTGTTCACAGTAAACGCTGCAATATTGTATATAAGCAAGCCATGTGAACACTTACAGTTGTGTGGAAAAATATGTACACCCCTTGAGTTTTCGTAAAATTTGTTGTGTTGCTTTGACAGGAAAATGTGATTTTGTCGTCTATGAACTTCAATGTTTTCTATCTCACTAAATCGTCAGAAATTTCCACTGATTTTATGAACATGTAATGTTTGAAGCCTCTGTATTGAATTTTCATGTCATAATGGCATCTTTCAAATTCTTCTGTTGTAGAAAATGAAACAATTTGAGTGAAATCAGTACAGTGCGTGTTACTCTGAGCCCATGTCAGATCCACAGGGTGAACGTGGATGTCTGTTTGCAAGTGTCTTTTTATGACACTGCATGCAAGTCACTAGAGTAGGAAAGTTCAAATCCTGCACAGAAGGGCTTAATTATAAATATTTTTGGATAGGA